>OY748290.1:18153413-18282445 GCA_963556515.1 Nudaria mundana
GTATGTACAGTATCTCTATTAGATCTGTGGTACTTTCGTACCAACGACGACGTAGATTTGCTACAACGAGAAAATACTATCTATGTCTTATGTCATTATATTGTCAATGTCAAAAATGTGACATAACGTCTATGCGTAATATTTGGTGCGTTCCGAATCAAGCACGATTAATTTTTTTTCTTTTTACAAATCCAGAGTTAATCTCAAAACCCTGAAAGTGTGATGTCATTTTCTCAATGAAGGTGGTGGGCATGCCCATACTGCCCATCACGGTGGATCCGCCCCTGGGAAGCGCTATATGGATCACGACCTTATGGGTTTGAAGCCTGGTAGGCCGTGATGACCCACTGCCGGTAGTATGATGAGCCACGATTGGGGTGGACCTTTGAGCCACTGTGGAGACTACCGTAGGTCATGAGTAGAGACCGGATTGTATGCATTTGCATATTTTAACTATTTTCAGCCTTAAGCATATATAGCATATTTTACCTAACATCTAGGTATGATGCATATTATCTGTACATTTCCCTAGAATATTTTTCCAAGTGCACAGTGTATACTCTACGTTTCGAAATGAAAATATCGGCCAAATAAACTTCATGTTAGCAATGGCATTACGCCATAAACGAAAGAAAAGTTTGAAAACGGCCGAGTGAGGATGTCCTGCACTGACAATTCCCTGATTACTACCAAGGAATTGTCTGCAGTGTTGAGCATTGTGAGAACGTGTCTCCACCAAATATTAAGTTTATTTGATTAAAGTGCTACTCTGTTACCTTTTTTTTTAATTCTTCGGCCAAGGCTGCGGCCACTCTCACGTTCGTTACCGGGCATCTCTGGTACTCACGCAGAAGGTATTTCCAGTTGCACCCCGCGGACTGTTAGCCTAGAATATCTGAAACGATTGAGTGGGAGTGTTCAGCCAGGCCAGTACTATGGTACTGTCCTGGCTGAATAGTTTAGTTGACTCCAGACTAGGAGACGCCCTGCCCTATAACTAAAAAAAATAATTTAACATTAAATATCTCACAAATGGACACTTAAATAAAAAAATCGTCATAAACCTCTCAATGTTTTTAAAAGGCCTAGCTAATGATCTAATGATGGTATAGGCGCAAGAAAAAACCTCCCGCAAGCCATACACAGAGTGAATGCTGACTTAAATGCTTTAAGTGACTGGTGCGACCGGTTCGGGTTGGAAGTGAATTATAGACTATGGTGAAGTATGCTATATCGGCCTGAATGCAGATCTGCTCAACAAACTTGACCGCCTTCTCAACTATTGCATTCGATTCATCTATTGTCTTCGCAAGTACGATCATGTCTCAGATCACAATTCGGCCCTTGTTCATTCCTCATTTTTTGTCCAAGCTATTCTCCTTTGGAATGTACTTCCTCCCGAGATCAGGTTATGCAATACCCGTCCTACTTTCAAGAAAAAAGTCCGCCAGATTTACATCAACGCACAGGCAAACTGACTACTTATACTTTGTAGTTTATACCAATAGAAATATATATTTTATTCATCGTTACATACTACCTTCTACTACGTTAATACATCCATCTCCTGAACCTGTCAGGAAGTACACTGCGTGCTTGCCGTTTGTGGGTTCCGTATCGTTGAATGTTGCCAAGATCCTGAGGGAAAACAATATATTTACGGCTTTTATAACCCAGAACACCTTGAGGGAGTTATGTAATGGTAAAGATTTAGTTTCTGTTTCACGGAAGTCAGGAGTTTATTTGTTACATTGTGACGGTTGTAATATGCAGTATGTGGGTCAGACTGGCAGGTCCTTTGAAGTCAGATACAAGGAGCATTTGTCGGCCTTCCGCAACGGTTGTCCGGAGAAGTCCCACTTTGCTAGGCATCTTCTTGATACAGGTCATACCTTGAATAATGATAATAATACCTTTAAGATTTTGAGGTTGTGTGAGAAGGGGTTCAAGTTATGTGTCTGGGAGCGTTTAGAAATAGTTAGGCGGGATGTGGATACCTTACTCAATGAACAGACTGACTTTCATACATCTCCTTTGCTTAATAAATATCTTTAGGCAATTAAATGGACTGTCAAGATATTGTAGTGCGTCGGGCATGTTTCTAGAGGCACGCGTTAACTCTTTTAATGCCATCCAAATGTCGAGTGACATTGAAGCTTATTCACATACAGGGATATTAATTAATTGATTGTTTGTATTTTTATTTATTTTATTTTTGTTCTAATCTTTGTAATTTATGTATGGATCATGAGTCTGAAATAAAGTTTTATTATTATTATTTCGTTTATTCATTAACATTCTTATTTTATACATTTTTAAATAGATTTATAAAAAACACAAATACATTAAATAATATAAAAAATAGTGACCTACCAGTAGCGGAGTAGGACCCAAACTACCGGCGGTGGAGGCTACAGACTGAGAAACCTCCTAACAATACGGCACGTGTCGAGGATAACAGCCTTCTGAATCTGACTCTTGATCCAACAATCTAACGAGAGCTTTTAAATAAGCTTGAGCGCTTGCAAAATTTATGTATCCGTTTTGTTTTTAATCTACGTAAGTATGATCATGTTTCGCAATTTCGCAAGGAACTCAAGTGGCTCCCAATCCGTCTTCGGAGAGACACTCGGATATTATGTCTCCTTTATAATATCCTACATAATCCGGCTTATCCTTCCTACCTGCGGGAGCGGTTCCCCTACATGAACACTCCCGGTACTCCTTGTAGATCTCACCTCATGTACCACCTAAACTTTCCCTCCCACAAAACCGATTTCTACTCCTATTCCTTTACCGTTCATGCGGTCAGGCTGTGGAACTCACTACCCCCTGATAAACAAAGCTGTAAGCATGTAAGTATTGTATATATAGCTCAGTATATATTTATATATGTATAGCACCCATAGTTTATGTATGTTTATTTATTTACTTGCACTGCACACACTTAGCCTTTTCACTCTTACTTCTCCTCTCAGGCCTGCTGGAAGAGATTCCTTTAGGAATAAATAGTGCCCTTCTACTATGCTCACTTTATTCTTTTGTACTTCTGTTTCTTGTTTATTTTTTTTTTGTGTGTATGTACAAAAATTATAAATAAAATAAATAAAAATAAGAGTCTCTAGAGATGTTGGTCGAGACTCTTCGCTATTAATCCGTTAGCCGAAACGACCATCGGCACAATGATCGTCGAGTCTACGTCCTACATGGCGGTTATCTCGAAGGACAGATCAAGGTACTTGCTAAGTTTGTCCTTCTCTGCCTTCACGAGATTCTCGTCATGCGGGACGGCGACATCGACGAGCACTGCCCGACGCTGGGTCCGATCAACCAACACGATATCAGGCCTATTGGCAACAATAGTCCTGTCCGTGATGATTGATCGGTCCCAGTAGAGCAACGCACGACCATTCTCGGGAACTGGCATTGGTGTGTACTTTTAATATGGTACCTCGGACTCAATAAGGCCGTATTGAAGAGCAAGTTGCTGATGGATGATCCTGGCTACTTGATTGTGCCTATGCAAGTACTCGCTGTTAGCAAGATACGAACAACCGGAAATAATATGGCGAAGTGATTCACCAGGACGGTGGCATGCTCGACAAATGTCGACCGTACCGTCCTTCATGATGTATTTCCGATAGTTGTTCGTCTTAATAACTTCATCTGCAATTGCACAGGCAAAACCTTCAGTTTCCCCAAAGAGGTCACCGAAACGTAGCCAGTGCACCGATGCGGGCAGGTCTACATCGGGTCCTGTTAAGACTCGGTAGAACCGCCCGTGTAGCTCCTTGCTCTTCCATACGTCCTTACGGTCTTCACTAGTCTTCAGTACCTACTAAACACCTTTGGTTTACGCCAGTTCTCGTTTCTCGTTATTATTATTATTTCCTTTATTTAACTTGATAAATATTTAGTACATTTTTAAATAAATCTATAAAAAAAAAATACAAATATATTTAAAAATATAAAAAATAGTGCCCCACCGGTATCGAGTACAAGGACAAAGCTACCGGTGGTTAGGGCTCCAGAGACAGGAATTTCCTCACGATGCGCGCCGTGTCGAGTAACACTGCCTTCTGCATCAGCCCCTTGACCCAACTGTCTAACGAGAGCCTCTGTAGGTGTTGGTCGAGGCTCTTGGCGATCAGTCCATGCACGGAAACGACTATCGGTACAATAACAGCTGAGCTTACATGCCACATGTCGACAATCTTATTATTATTATTATTAATTTGTTCGTGAATGGACAGCCACAGCAGTTTTTGTTGGTTTGTGTGTGTTACATTATGTTTTCTGCAAATTAAAGAGTTGATTTTTGTCTTAAAAATACCTATTTTGAATTTATTAGCCTAACTTAATATTTCTACCCCCGGTTGTTGTTTTTTTGACACATCTTACATCGCGCTAGCGAGATTTACATGTTCATACTTAAAAACAACTATGATCTGGCTTCATATTTTGCTGTTCTCTCTGAGACAGTCTTGAGAATGCCTCGTTTAGAGGTGAAACATATGTCGACGTTTTAATGTCTTCTATTTTTAGCGAAAATAATGCTATTAATTAAAAAAGTTTGAACATCATACTTACCACCTTTTTATATATTTTATTACTTATAGTATGTATTTTTTGTATGTAATTTATATACGTGTATATATATATATATATATATGTGTCTATTTATAATGTATATTTGTATTTAGTGTTGTATTTATTTGTACCATTTCACTCTCCATATAACAACACCTACCTGAGCATTATTTTTGTATCACCTCAAGGTTGACTGGTAGAAAATGCCTAAAGGCATTAAATCCGCCATTGTAACTGTTTGTGCATGAAGTTTAAATAAATAAAAAATATCATTCCCACTTTACTTGTAGGGGAGGTACCCCAAAAATAATATTTTATATATTTTTCTTTGAGCAATTTGTCTGTGTGATTAGTACACATCTTCTTATTTGTATATACTTATCATAGCACATACCCATGCAAAATTTCATGTTTCTAGCACCAACCATTTGGGAGGAAAGCCAACAACGGACAGACAAATGGACGAACATCAGAAATTATATTGGTTCCAAGACTTGAACTATGGAACCCTAAAACGGAATTTTAAAGAGAAATTCTGATAAATCATTGATCAAAATAGTACTATATTATCAACAAATATTTTTCTTTCCTGTAAATATTTTTCATACTCCTTGTTATACTCTTGAGATCCACAAATTAAAAACTGATCATTATTTGAAAATGGCTCAAAATTTAGTAAAAGCTCTGGATTAAATTTTCTGCTTATTACAGGCTCCTGGTATTTGATATCTGCACTATTATGAAATTCACTCAAGTAAACATTGTAATGAAAATTCCAAAAAGACTTATAAGCATATAGATCATCTCTAAATAATATGCTGCTTAATGATTTACAACAATATATTAAAAATATTCTGGCCATTTCATCATCATTATTTAAAATACTATTGATGATTGTAATGAAAGGTGCTATCCCAGTACCTTGAGCAATCATTATGATTCTTTGAAATCTGTTTGGTTCTATTTTATAATGGCCATATGGGCCCCTCCACAAAGTGACACTACCTTCTGTAAGGTTACTTAAATGAGGGGAAACAACTCCATTTTCATATGTTTTTATAATAATAGCAAAATCATTATTTTCCTTTGTGACATTTTGGTTGTTTAATGGGGTGTATGCTCGAGTGCAGGATATGTTATTTGAGACATATTTATAAAGAAAATGGTCTCCTGGTCTCCACCAAACTTTGTTACTATCTGGTGATTGATTTTTAAACATGATAAGATTGTGTGAACAACCTAAACTTAAATTCTTCATTACAATAAACTTTGTGTACTCTAATTCTGATATACCATTCTCTTCAAATTGTAAAAGTTCTCCATTGTTTAGATATTTATCATACATTTTTAGTTTCTTTTCATATATATCAAAAATGCAAGGGCTACAGCCACTGTTACAGCAATCTTCTTTCTTAGGTTCAACTGGCTTAGTAATACTAGTATTGTTTCGCATCATTGTTTCTCTATTTCTCTGTAGTATTAGGTACTATGCAGCAAAGAGTATACAACTATGTAGCATGCGGAGTAGATTTCTTGGACTGGTCTCTTCTTGGAATCAGAATCATCAGATTCTTTTATTATTTGTTTTTTTTTTTTAAATTTGCCCATTTAACGGACAGGTTAGAGTCGTAGGCACTCCTAGGTCCCCATTCAAGATGTAACCGTTTGGTCGCAACCATCATTTGTCAAAATTGACAGGCCAATATACCATTTTTGATGGTTTTCGAAACATTTTGAATTTCCAAATAGATTGAGATCCACAAACTGTAAATTTATGTTAATTTATTTTAAGTCCGAGACGCCGAGACTTTTTATAAATTCATTCGGCCGTTTTGGACATAACTCATTATATGTGTGCCCGGTAACGGCAATAGGCTTGCCCCCTATTACGTGGGACTAAAAATACTGGCAAATTGTGGGTGTGTAATGCACATCTGCCTACCCCTGCGGGATATAGGCATAAAATGTATTTCATTCGGAGTTTAAAGTCAACGAAATTTCGGGGAACTATCCTTTTTACTCTATGGTAAAGCTATGCACAATGTGTATTATCTATGGCCATGTGTTCCAACAAACGGTAGCACTGTCAATAGTACCATGTTTGGATACATTACCATTCGGTTCAGGTGCAACCATCATTGCGAAAACCAAATGGTTACATCGTGAATGGGACCTTGAAAATACTTTTTTTAAATTCCGCGGCCGCTCTAACGTCCGTTGCCGGGCGTCTCTGGTTCACACGCAGAAGGTATTTCCAGTGACGCCCGGCGGCTAAGAACATAGGTAGGTACTGCCTTTTTATTATTTGGTAGGTATATAAAGATATTTAATTTTTCTTTGGATTTTATGACTTGGTGTTAAGACTTTTAAGCAAATATTGCTGTTGTGTAAAAAAACTAATTGAAAGCAGTTAATTTTAGGAAATAATGTGTTGGTACTTTGAGCTTAAAATAAGAAGAACCAAAATGATTGAAAATAATTACAGTATTTATCTATGTATTTACCTTCTATAAAGATCTTTATCTGTTGCCTGCCTATAACAAAGAATATGGAATAGTATGTAAGTACTTACCTATATAGCCTATAGATAGGGGCCTTACTTAAATACTATTGTAGGTGGTGTCTTGCGCGGTGCTTCGCGCCGCACCACGCCTTAGGTTTTGGCCTATAACTTTTGACCCCTTAGAGCTTGGTCAAATTTTCGGCTTGCCTCCAGATCGAGGGCTATCCATACTCCATGGAGGGGTCAACCATCATTGGAGCATAAGCAGTTTTCGAGAGCTAAGGGGGGACAAAAATTACAATCCCCATTTCTATATATAGATATTCACAAAACTTCATTTTTAATACAATAATAAGTTTAGATAATAATAGCCAATAGGTGACCAACGACTCTTTCCAGCAATTCAACGTTTTAATTTTTTCGAAATCGCGCTTGTGATTGAGGGAGAGAGAGAACAGCCGAACAACCTATCTAACGTCTATGGTAACCAATTATCCATCCAATACCCAGACAGACATCCTTAGCGCCCTCTGCACAGACGCCATACCATACCACAAGCAAAAGTACCGCTAGCTCTGTGCTGTTTGCTACTACCGGTTCATCGTTTTGCCGCCCGCCATAAATTTTCTTTATTTAGCACGTCCGCTAACGTTTGCCGTATACAACCCTGTAAGTAGCTGCAATTTGTAATTATTTTGTGATTTTTTGAATATTCGGAGCCCCTTACAGTCCAATGATCTTCAATCAAGGCAGTAGAAACTATTGCAGTATTATTAGTATAGCAAAACCGACTCCATACTCCATTCATTCAATCCATTGTATTGGCTTGGTATTCATAGCGACAGTGTTTTTTTTTTGCGATTTTCTAGTTAAATAGTCTAATTGCATTCTTATTGACAATTTTTTGTGCATATATTCTTTTCTTATTTATTACAAAGGGTAAATAAAATCACGTCAAAGCCAGCGGTAACGACATTAATTGGTTGAAAAGCGTCTATCTTTGACAAAAGCGTCCTTGTTTTGTTTCTATTAGTTTTTAATATTTGGTGTTGTGTTTGTTATATTTTTGTTGTTTGACTTTGAACTTGTCAGTCATTCAATCAGTGTTCAACTATAGGTTTTGGCGTCGCTGCATTTAGCTTTAATTTATTTGCAGTTTGCACGCTAACTACATAGGTATATGAATAATGTATAAGTATTGATGATACCCGCTCTAAAACTGAATGAATTCCATTACTGTTTCAGATACATTGTACCTCCTAGTAATTTAAACAAAGTACCGGAAATGTCTGACGACGGTTCGACAGTAGTAGAGAAGAAAGGACGCGGTAGACCGAAAGCCAATGGGACGCAGGCAGTGGTATGTGATTTTATAACTCTGACTTAATTCTAAGATGTTAATGTTATGAGATCTTATTTTAGTACATTTTCTAGGAAGCTAAAGTTGAAACCAAGAAAAGAGGTAGACCAGCAGCAGTAGTGAAGGCCAAAGAGTCTGCAAAGTCTTCTGATGATGAACAGGCGCCAGCAGCAAAACGAGGACGAGGCCGGCCCAAGGGTACAAAGAAAAAGTCTGGTAAAGCAAAGGTGTGTAAACCGTCTAAATAAATATGTATCATAAGTATAACTAAATGAATTTAATTCTCTATCACATCATCCACCAATAGGGATATATGTATGCAAAACCACTTTTCCCATATTTCAGAGTGCCCCAGTTGAAGGAAGGGGACGTGGCCGACCGCGTAAAGACCCTGCACCACCTAAAAAGGACGCCGCAAGCTCTGAAGAGGATCAAGATGAAGAATATGAGGATGAAGGGTCTGAGGAGCAGTAAAATTGTAATGACACTTTTAGTGTAATTGGTTTGTTATGATAACTGGTGTGTATCTTTGGTTTACCAGACTAAAACATGACCCATGGCATCGTTTGTCTGAATGTGTAGTTAATTTTACTATCCCAGTCTACAACAGAAGAATAGCACATATTGTAAATTACTGCAGGTATTTGTAAGGGCTCTTAGTGACCAAGAGTATTTGCCCATTGGTTGACCACACTGCAGCACTCTAGGACATGAATTGGTTTTTCTTCAGCTCCCAAGCAATTCTCAGGTCAGGCTGGTTATACCTCTATTGTGTGTATTGCGGGGACTGCACTGTCTATTGTAATGAACTTTTGCCCAATTTGACGATGTTACTGGTCATTTGAATATTATCACTGTCTTTCATTGCTATAGACAACTACACACTATGTTATCTTGACAAATCAAAACTTAACTGAGATTGTCTGCCCAAATTTTAATCATGTGAGAAATGATTATTTCAGATGAAATAGTGGCGGAAGATAATGTATGCTTGATTAGTGATTACTGTGCATTTACTTAAAGTATGTTTAGTTACATAGAACTAATCTCACTTGCTTAAATTTGGGGTGAACTAGCTCTCCTTAGAAACATACAACTTTAAGATTTACTTCATAAGGTCCTTTTTTGTAGAGTATATTTGTAAAAGTATTTGTAATCTCCTGAGTTTATAATCATTACAATTTTCTAGATTATTTTTGACGTCTAAGACAAGTATTATCATTACTTTAATATTATTTTCTTTTTTTTAATGAATTTATTTTCATTTGTTTTATTGAATTCACAACACTGGCAGCTGTTTTGCAAGGTGTTTAAATCATTGTGTTTATAATCATATAGAAATATTTTATTTTGTGGTATGAAAAGTGCCATTTTGTATTGATTCCTGATTCATTTTTTATATTTAGCAGACTGAGAAAAACACCTATTGTTTTTATTGACTGTATTGTGTGTATGTGCCGTGAATGTACAAGTTTAGAGCAAAATATAAATAAATCTACAAAATTGGTACACTTTGATTTGAGGTATCATAAGATAGGTTTTAAAAACATCTACGATTTTTGGATTTAAGTACCTATCTGGTTGTGAGATATTCAACTTTAAAGTGCATTTATGTTAAAACCCGTAAAGTAAAAAAAATAATGATGGTAGTCCATGTTATGAACTTGAAGCAAAACTAGTACAACGGTACAGATAACTGTTTAGTTTTCTTTCGAAACATTTTTAAACTAAAGTAAGAGTACCTAGATAAACCATGTCAGTTGCACTAGAAGAGTAGTACCTCTTTAATGTTCTTGATATTTTATGATTTATTTTTAACTTTCATTTGACTTGGCGTTTACTTTGTCTTTTATTTTTTAACTACCTATGTAATCTGTTACCATCCCCTATCCCATTCCTCTTTCCGCTATACCCTAACCTAGTATAACCTTGCGCAGACAAAGTCAAAGTAAATAAATCACAAAGTGAAATATCAGCAGGACTCAAACCCACGGCCTTTTCCTAACAAGGGGAATGCTCTGACCACTGAGCTACGATGACCAATACCGAAAGCGACATCATCCAATCTTTGCTTACGCAGTAGTTACCTCATTGAAAATCACCATGGTGTTGACAATGGCTGTTTGAAATAATAAATCAAAGGCAATCTTATACCACGTCAAACTCTTGCTTAGGGGCGAGTAGTAGCTGCTCAATTGATCAGCCACATCAATCCCTTTTTTCGCCTCATTATAGTCAATGACCACATTAGGTTTTGAGGTTTCTCCGCGCCAAGAAGACACATTTGTCATGTATATTGTCACCATGGCACGTGGAAATCATTAGAACATCACGTTTATCATGCCACTTTACATGTATCATATATGATTCATTGAACGTCTAATGTAAGATTATGATATGACACGTCCATGTATCTAATATATTTTTTTATTTACAGCTTTAAAAATAATGACAGTGCTTCCCAAACCTAAAATTACCTTCCAATAAAAAAAATAAACAATGAAGTGCAAAAAAAACTGTAGGACTTTGGCGATGCCAAAATGCTGTTTGTATGGGGACAGGGAGCCTGTTAAAAAAAATATTGATTACATTTTATTTTTAGATTTTGGCCTTTGGCAATACGAACATGACTAAACCAATGATTGATTATAAAGTTCTACCTCTCATCATCATCATCTCAGCCCATTTGACGCCCACTGCTGGGCATAGGCCTCATCAAAGAGGGGGGAATAGAGCCAACATTTAGGTACCACGCTGGCCCGATGGGTTAGTACAGATTGACTATAGGGTTTTGTGTTGAGCTTTCCTTCTCTAAATATATACTTGGATTATGTAACACACTTATATTATTTCTAAGTAGGTTCATAGAAAATACCCTAACCCCGATACAAAAAATTGTGGATCTCAGGGACCTCTACCGCTCTACCATGAGATATCACATAATGTGTCCGACAACATCTGCGCACCAAATAATTATCGGTACAATGTTGGACGACACAACCTTCCGCATTGCCACTTGCCTTCGGCTGTGTACACCTTGTGTATTTCCGCATTATTGCACCTGTGGAGTAGCCGTCGATAATCTGGGACACCATGGCCTTTCTTGTAGCAGAAGCGCAGGTCGTATACTTACCTCGACACGCTATTCTAAACGACATAATTCGTAGGGCTCTTGTCTTCCGGCCGTACGTAAACCAAATAGGTTAGCACGAAGCGATGGAAAGAGACCGGACGGTATGTCGTTGCTACCGTGGAAGATGGGAAGACCTTTGGTGTGGGACGCTACATGCGTTGTCACCTTAGCACCATCACACCTTCCAAGCACATCCAGATGTGCCAGCGCTGCTGCTGCATCAGCTGAAAGCCTCAAACGGCGTAAATATGCTAACCTAGCAGGTGATTACATATTTGTGCCGTTTGGGGTTGAGACACTGGGGTCATGGGGTCCGAGTGCTCGCCGCCTTTATAGAGACATTCCTAAACGCTTATCGATGCTTCTCAGGACCCAGAAGGCTGGCTATTTTCTGGCCCAAAGAATAAATATCACCATCCAACGTGGCAACACAGCCAGCATTCTGGGAAGCTTCCCAGTCGGCAATGACGCGGAGGATTTTTTAATCTTAACATTTTTAAAACTATTTTTAGTATATAAGAAGTCCGAAGCGACCAGGATTTTAATTGGCTGTGCCATAGCGGCTGACACGTAAGATTTTGTTTCTTTTCATCAACATTTCATCGCAAGGAAATGGGTTTCTATTTTTTTTTCAAAATTACAATATAGCTGCTTCTTTTTATTAAATTCATTCGGCCGTTTTGGACATAACCTAATATATGTGTGCCCGGTGACGGCAATAGGCTTGCCCCCTATTACGTGGGACTAGAAATACTGGCAATTTGTGGGTGTGTAATGCACCTCTGCCTACCCCTGCGGGATATAGGCGTGATATGTGTGTGTGTATATTGTAATTCTTATTGTAAATAAATAACTTATTTATTACAGTTCAATAGGTACTTAAATATTTGTAAATGTGAAATACCACGTCAATAATGATCGTCAAGATTATGCTCCGTCAATTACCAACAGATCATTTCTCATCATCATCATCATCATCTGCCTGCCCTTATCCCAATTATTTGGGTCGGCGCAACATGTTTTCATCTTTCACTGTCACTCCTTTCCTCATCATATCCTCTCTCACGCATTGCATCAATATTTTCTTGGGCCTACCTCGAGTTCTCAAGCCATCTACATTCATAGTTTGCACCTTTCTTACCACGTTACTTTCCTCTCTTCTCATAACATGTCCATACCATGCTAGCCGTTCACTTCTCACTTTTTCATTTATTGGGGCAACTTTCAAACTTCCTCTTAATACTTGTTCCCTTACTCTATCCATCCTTGTTACACCACATATCCATCTTAACATTCGCATTTCCGCTACATGCAGTTTTCTTTCATCCGTCGCTTTTACAGCCAAACATGAAAGTCCATACAGGACGGCAGGTCTGACGACAGTCTTGTAAATTTTCCACTTAAGTTTCGGAGGAAATTGGGGGTCGCATGTAGTGGCTTTGACCTGCCGCCATTTCATCCGCACGATTTCCCCATCGTGCTGGATAAGAGCCGAGGTACCAGAAGCCGGAGCAAACTGGCAATGGTACGCCGTCTAGCATTATGGGTGTAAAACTGGAGAGACCGTCAAAATCGGAGAACATGTACTCCGTTATGGTTCTGCTGATTTTCAGGCCTACACTCTCCAGTTTACACTGCCACTTCTCCAGTCTGCTCTGTACCTCAGGCCCGTCTTCACCGACAAGAACAATGTCATCGTCAAATAGCATACACCAGGGGTTCTCTTCCTGTATCTCCGATGTCAAAGCATCTCATCATGCCAGAACATTAAAAAAAAATATTTTTTCTCTAAGCTTGCTGTCAACTACTTTCAGCGTCATCCGCGTCATTGTGCGTCATTCATTCATACTCGCGTTTCGTTACCTTTACATCGTTTTGTAGTGAGGAATCGAGTTAAACCTACGTGTTTTGTGTGTTGAATAGAAAAATGCAGAATTGATCATTTAAAATCGTAGTTCCAATCCCTTGTATGGATAAGACCATCAAAATATAGTTACTCTCGGTTGGACAAAGGTCATTCAGTACTAAGTTTCAATAGTATTCAACTTTAAGAACTTTTAAACTGTGTGAATAACTTAGTCCTCAGTGTCGCGCAATTCATCGAAAAGTTTGTGACCAATATTTGAAAAGTTAAGTGCTTGTTGTGTTTAGCCACATGCGAGTAATATGAGTGAATATTCTTCTTGTATTGGATTGAGAACCTTTACGTGCAGGTGAGTTCCTCTCATCAGAGTTTGTATACATTAAAATAGTACATACAAGTTGTGTTGTTTTCTACTTGCCGTCATCTCATTCCGGAACCAGTAGCAATCAAATCACAAAGTCGGTACCTACCTAGTAAAGTTGCTCCTTTCCTTAATTTCGCCCTTCTTCTTTTTTATGTTAGCATGTGAACAAATCATTAAAATTTATTTAAATGTCATTCAATATTTTCTAACTTAAAGCTGATTTACACTTTGTTAAGTGCAAGTCCAACTGATTTAGCTAATCTCTTAATGTTTGCATGTAGAAAAAAAATGTATAATAATAAATTCTAATTACCTACTAGTCAAAAGTGTAAAAAAATTAATTCTAGTTAGAAAAAGAATCCTACAAATCCATTCAGAATAGAATTTATTACAATTATTGCATGTACATCTTCACACTGCTCACTGCACACAAATTATACTATTGAAATACTGCATTTACATTGAATAACATTTTCAAATAATAAACTTTCTGTAAAAAAAACTGGCCAATTGCAAGTTGGGCTCCTGCACAAAGGGTTCCGTACCAAAATGGTAAAAATATCATGTTTTGTATGGGAGCCCCCTTGGGTCCATATCGGCTCACATAAAATTTTTAATCATATTCTTTTTCTTACTAAGTACCGCTTTGTGTTCATAATCATCACTCTTCATAATTTTATTTTTCATCCTTTTTTTATTCATACATTTTTATTACTATCTTCGGAATTCATAACAATTAGTGATTATAATTTTTTTATTAATACTGTTACTACCAAGAACCATTTTAAATCCATAAATGTTTTTTTCAGATCTTTTTTCTTCATAACATTCTATTATCATATTGCTTTAATTAATAATGTTACTACGAACATACTTCAACTCATAACATCGTTGTTCAGAATAGCTTACTTTATAACAGATAATTATCTGGCGCTTCGCTCGCTTGCCTCGCGCGTTGTTGTGGTCACAGTTCTAACCTAACCTAACCTACTTGTCTGGTAGCATCTCGTTTCTGGTAGCAATTTATCTGGCGCTTCGCCGGCTGCTGCCGCGGCACGCTCGCTTCGCTCGCTCGGCTCGCGCGTTGCGGTCACAGTTCTAACCTAACCTACTTGTCTGGTAGCATCTCGTATCGGTTAGCAATTTGATTTTCACTGGAATATAGACATTATAATATGGATGAAAAAACTTATGATTAAGAAATTTATAAAAACAAATATTAGAATAAAACACATTTATGAATATTATAGTTATTTATTCGAATGATTATGAGTTTCGATCATTAGTATAAACAAATATATTAAAACAAATATTAAGTAGTAAAAACTAAGTGTATAATTTGTGATATTATGAATTTAAATGATTATGTTTTTTAATATTTAGTTGTAATTTTTTTTATGAATAACGATCATTATAATTTTAAATGGTATGAGTAACATTTTCGGACCTCCGATGGTAGGAGTTGAAAAGTTATGTAAGACAATGCGCACCCAGCCCCCTTAAATAGTTATTATTTTCTTTTTTAGTACATATTTGTTGTTATAACAGAATTAGGTACATAATTTGTGAAAATTTCAACTTTCTACATATAACACACACGTTCACAAGATACAGCCTGGTGACAGAAGGATGTGACAGCGGATTGTTAGTAAAAGGGTTCCTGATATACGCTTTGGGTATTGAACACAATTACCAACTCACAAATATGGATGTTACATAAAACTGAGCCTTTTCTACTGCATAATATTGATTATACTGTATACAAAACAAAAAATTCACAGAAAGGTTGTTTCGGGTATTCAAATGGTTTTGCGAGCAGATGAAGTGGCTAAATTTTCAGATGGTTATTAAAATTGTAAATTAGTAAAGATTAAATAAATAATTTTATTGATTAAAATTAATGATTTAATTACTCTGCCTGTGCTTCACTCGCCCCTCCCTCACTATGTGCCACAAATGTCGGAAACTAATATTCTTAGGAACCATGTCATAGATTAAAACTAAAAACTGCATATATACAGATTTAAATAAATCTTATACTATTTATTTCTGTTTAGATATGGATTGGTCATAAGTAATTAGTAAATATTACTATGAAACATGATGTCTATAATTAATAAAATGCATTGTTTTAACATCTTTTATTTATTTTAGTAGGTGTTCGATAGTACTACCATTTTTTTCAATTCTATGTTGAACTTGTTTCTGTGCATAAAGTTCTAAAAAGCAAAGTAATATTTTCAACAGGATGGAGCACCCCATTACGTGCACCCCTCAGTTTACAAACGTCACCTAATTGTAGAATATTGATTTTTTTTTTATATGTTAATGCTCTTTGTATTGTTACTTACTTAAATCGAGAGCATGGTAAGAACAGATCTTCTTAATATTTTGTCTTATTGTTTCAGACTTTCCCACACTGACCTATTTAAATGTTACACCCTGTATTTTCTTTAATTGACCCAGTTTATCCTCCAAAAAATGTTTGATTTTGTACATAGAATAGCCTTAAACAACAATGGGAAAAATCGTATTGCGCTCGGCCCATCGACGGCCACAGCCATACTATGACTACAAAAGATTCTAAAGTTATCATGGGTTGATTATCTATATAATCCATGAAGATAAATAAAAATAAATGTTGCTAAGCGCAAAGCTCGAGCATGGCTTAACCAATTTGGCAATTTTTTTTACGCGTGTTCCTTATATCTTACGTCTATTTCTCGTTATATAAAAAATCATGACATTCTGAAATTAAAAACATTACAAACTATCCTAAGGAGTTCGTAACAATTACAGTTTTCATACATAATTAACATATTACTTAGTTAGAGATCAGCATAGGTACTTCCTACACGCCCTAAATACGCCAGTACTTTTGTTGGCTCCACATTATAGGGGGCAAGCCGTAGTAGTAGCCAAGTAGAACATCAATAACCATTCTGTTCTGTTCTCAATTCCAACAGTTAGGACCATTGTTTCCAGCTGTCTGTGCAAAACAAGGACAATAAAATTTACTAAAATAGTACTTTTCCTAAATCTTTTTTTCCAAATAATTTTTCATAGGACACCTTGAACATTTAATGTTCTAAAAGATCTACTCTTTAAAATGACACTAGTTTGATTGATGGCTGCCATGGGTCAGAAACGCCCGTTGTCCTTTACACACTTTTGTATACTCTTTACTTTACTTTATGAGTATGACACATAGTCACTGGTCCTCAAATTTTCAGATTGATGACGAATTTGAAAATAAAAAAAAAATAAAAAAAATATGTTAGGACTATTCACACAACGCCATCTAGTCTCAAACTAAGCAGAGCTTGTGATATGAGTACTAGATAAACTGATATAAATACATAAATACCTTTTTTTTTGTAAATACATGCATATTATACACAGGAAACACCCAGACTTCGGCACAAACGTATCTGTCTTCACTCAAAGTTTGTCCCGACCGGGAATTGAACCCGAGACTCCGGGGTCGAAAGCCGATGCACTACCGACCACGCCACCGAAGCAGTCAGAAAATGAAAGTAAAATTAACGTAACTTATGAGTATGACACGTCATAATCAGTGGTCCTCAAATTTTCAGATTGATGACAGGGTTTGAAAATTAAAGTAAAATTAACGTAACTAACAGCACTAATAAATAAAAAAACAAGCACTATCGCTTTATTTTAAAATGTTACTGATAAGTAGTTTACTTTATAGT
Organism: Nudaria mundana; assembly: GCA_963556515.1. Classification (NCBI taxonomy): domain Eukaryota; kingdom Metazoa; phylum Arthropoda; class Insecta; order Lepidoptera; family Erebidae; genus Nudaria; species Nudaria mundana. Next base: position 18,170,944 of record OY748290.1, read on the forward strand.
TTTATGTCTGTCGTAAGGACATTTTCCCTGGGCATTTTTTTGGAGTCGCCAAATTGACGCCGCTCGCCTGATGGTAAGCCAAAACGACGTCTAGCAAAAAAAGGCCACTCTCACAGCACACAGTGCTATCAAAAGTTGCCTTCAAGTTGTGTGTCTCTATACGCTCTGCTTATAGAACCCAGGGTTGTATGTGGGGGGAGACACGTGCGCAGGCAGGACGTTGTTCGGAATCGGAAGGGACAGGGTAGGATTAGGTTAAAGAGCCCTTTAGAACACTCACCGTGGTAAATATAATAGAGTGCCGCCGTGAAAGCAATTGTTTGGCGCTACTAGCGGCTGGAGGCTTCCCGTTACAACTCCCGGACAACCAATAATACGAATAGCGCGTCGCTGCATAGCGTCGAACGCGTCTAGCAAATACTTCGCGGAGCCGTCCCAAAAGGTGGGTGCAGTTTTTTACGAAGGGTCTAACCTACGCCTCTAGTGCGGTGTAGAGAATCGCTTTATCTTATTCAGAAACCCTAGGTAACGCGAAGCTAGCCAAATACATTATCTCAATGTAGTTTTTATTATTGAGCTCTCGACGAACGTATAACGGACATTGAACTCGACCAGGTTTTCGGCACCTCAGTGGGAGATATGGTCGAGGCTCTATCAGCCACGAGTTGTCTGTCTCAATCTCAAACCACCCTGCCACCGCCGGGCTAGGCAAGAAACTCCCGTGCAATGTGCTGTCATCCGCATAGCAATTAACGTTCCCGAGGGATAGCATATGCAGAATTAAGAGAATTGGTGTCAGTGCGGACTCCTGCGGTACCGTGGCATGTACTTGCAAAAAGGGAGAAGCCTGGCCATCGCAGAGGATCCACATTCGGCGCTCGTTTACGAAGCTGGATAACCAACTGCGCAGTTCAGGAGGTAGACCATATACCGGAAGCTTGGAAACGAGCGAAGCATGCCAGACTTTATCGAAGGGCTTCGGGCTGTTCAGGCTAGTAGCCAAGTACTCGCCGTACCTTTCCATAGCCTCACCCCAGACATGCGTTATTACGAAAGCCAGGAGGTCATCGGTTTATCGTTTTGGTCTGAACGCAAATCGTTGATTAGTAGAGCTCAAACACCTTGCTGGTGACAGCAAGGTGATTGTATGAGGTGACAGGTATGGGTCAATACTTGCCTGGGTCGGACCGATGTCTTGGGGATAATGGCATACTGATACTAAAAGACTAAAGACCTTTTGCACGGCACCCGGATCGTCAATATTGTAAAGTACTCCACCTATGCATGACAATAGTCATATCCAATAAACATATTAAATTTTGCACTATACTGCCAATGCTGTAAAGCTCGGCCATAATGTAGCTGTACTCAGGATGTGTGGCAAAAGACGCTACGGTGGGAGTTTCAAAAAAATCTTTTGTTTTTTCAGAGCTAAAATTCAGGTTTTGTATGTTGAAGCTGTACATTTTGGCCTTCCATTGTTTTTTGAAGGTCTAAAACTGATCGATAATATCGTTGTTTTTATAGATTTTGTGTGTTTATGTTCAGGAACGATCTTTGAATATAGATCTGGTGATCTGGTGGTAATCAGTGTTTCATTTTTATGGTTCTGAGCAATTACAAAAATGCTTTTTATAGAGAACAGAATCTCACTAAAGCAAGTGTGTCAGTGCATCAGCCTGTAGGAAAAGCTACTGTAATTCCTTAAATAATTTTACTATCTTGGACTGGGCTTGAACCAGCAACTGTTCCCGGAACATAATACCTTTTAAACCTTTTCTCTATGACTTTTTTTCGCCGCTCTAACGTCCGTTGCCGCCGTCTCTGGTTCACACGCAGAAGGTATTTCCAGTGGCGCCCGGCGGTTTCTCTATGACTACCGTCATACTTAGAGTATGCCAACTGCTTGGTCACGTTTACAGTAAATAACTCTACGACTTTACCTCACTCAATGCTGAAGCTTGAATCTCAATTGCTTTTGACCATGATAATTCCTTATAGAAACAATGACTCCCATGGGACAATATTTTCTGGTCATATAAACGTGCCACGTGCCGTTACGATAACGTATGCAGCATTGTCGACTGTCATTGTATTGTATTAGATATGTATGTATTATACTATGCCTACGAGATCTACATTCTAATTTCCTTCGTATTACTTACTTATGTTTATACCTTCGTGTTACGGATCAATACCTTCACGGTCAACAGGTAATGGATTTAAAACTAGATGCTAGAACTGCAAACTGAAATGTACAAAAGATTTGTCATTTTTTTATAACATTTATATGTTATAAAAAAATGACAAATCTTTTAAAGAATGTTAAGAATGTTAAGAAAAAAACCAGCAAAAGGTATACCTATTTTATAATAGGTATACCTTTTGCTAGGTTTTTCTTAACATTATTTTTACTGGCTTCGTTTAATTTCCGGAGACCAACGAAGCCGCTATCCTATCTCCTAGTAATATTATAAAGGGAAATGTCGGAAGTTGGGATCCTTGTTACTCTTTAACAAAAAAACAACTACTTAAACGGAATTTTATGAAATTCGACAATAATGTAGTTACTACATCAGAATAACACATAGCCCATGTGTTATTCTGATGTAGTGTACTTTTTATCCCAGCAATGTGTTCTCGTGGGAATCGGAAAAGTAAAAACTATAGGCCGCGGGCAATGCTAGTTTACCTGTATTGTGATGTGACACAACTTTCTGGAAGTTGATTTGGAATGTTCAATACAGGAATTGATATTATAACAAACGAAAGTGGCTAAATATCTATTCAGGTAGGTAGGTAGTTGGTAAATGATGAACCATTCTTTACCACCCGGTCGTTGCCTCAATGACTCATTGTTGCAAGCGCCTAGTTGACTCCAACTCCGTGTTGAATATAATCATTGCGATGCGAATAACTCAATAAAGGTACTCACGAAGTTCGATTTGAATTGTAATCATAAACTTTGAAGTATTACCTTGACGTTTTATATCAGAGATTGAAATTCTTGGTTTACACATGCGAAATCTCATCATTAAATTTTATCTTTAGACCCGCACTTTAACTACTCCGGCCCATGTAGGTAAACCTAAGCATCATCATCCACTAAGCCTTTCTCCAACTTAATTGGGGTCGGCTTTCCAGTTTAAATGCGATGCGTTTGCACTCCGATATTTTCCGTGGAGCGACTGTCATCTGACTATCTGACTATTTGAAAGTAATCGAAACGCTACCGTCGATAAATAATAGGAGTGGAGCAGCAATTAATAATTTTTCCCCATTTAAACAATATTTTTGGACTTTATGCAAAACATTAGCTAGCCTTACTAAGAAAAACTTATACTATGAGAACTAGATAACTATAAACCTAGATACCTACATTAGACTTATTTAACTAATTCCACACGACTATAATCCAGATATACCTACTTATAATCTCTCTATTGTTTTTTTCATAGAATCGATAACATACCTAGTTATTTAACAACATTGCTTTGGGATTTCCACTTTTTATGTGTCTCTAAAAGCAAGTACCTACCTAATCGAAATGGAAGAAGTCAGTTAGCCACCAGACCATTGTTAACATTGAAGTACCTAATATTTATCTACTGTTTTGGGAAATATCTTAGTGCTAAATTTTCTAAATACTTCAAATGCTAAAACATTCTTTCCCGTCAATATAACCACTTTGCCATCATGGCAATTTATTATTTGAGCAACGAATGAAAATTATGAGTTGTCGTGTCTGTCTACAACATTAAAAGTGTACTGTGACACTATTATTTAGGTTTCGCTTTGCAATTGATTGCCACAAATGATATCGCGTAACTGTACACTTACAGCTGGATGACATCGCTACGCAGCACTGGCGATATTTAAGTGAATTAGATATTGAATGTATTTCTTTTGTTTCAGATAACATGGAACTGTTTAGTTCTACGTAGCTTGCCTCCAAGTGCCTACTTATTTTCAAGTAAGTTAAATGATATATTTTTATTGCTCTACAAAACTGCTATTACTGCACTGTACACGTTGGAAACCCGCCACATGAATAATCTTAAATACCGTTCTTGACTTCAGTAGGTCACAGCCATGGTTGTGGTCCTGAATTTTTAAGTATTTCATTAAGGAGCTGCTTGCTGGCGCTGTGTTGGTTTGTGTGCGCTCTTGTCTCACTGATTGGGTCTTTTCTACCTTTTTATAGAGTATTCTTCACTGTAAGAAACCGCTATCCCTAGGCGTTTAAGACGATGCTCATGTCTCGCATCAAGAATTTCAGACTAAATTGTTGAGCTACTTTATTTGAAACATTTTGTAGGAACGTTGCGGCTTTATTTTTGAGTTTCTTTTATCACTAACATGTACATGTACAAGTAAAAGTACACGTAACAATTTAAGTTCGTTAACAGCTGATGTTGTGTAATTGACGAATATTTTGTTGCACTTTCCAATTTCTCAGACTGTCGATAATTTTTACTCTGATTAGCCCATCATAACTGTAGTTTTTTCTGTTGTCTTAATAGTGTTAAGTGTACTAGTGAAAGGGTTTAGGCATCTTCATTCATTTCAACTTTGTGTTAAGAAACGTTTGATTCCAGCGAAAATATTACAGCACTTAGGTATTTCAATTTGATTTGATTTTAAACTCGACCGTTTATTGAAAGTGTAATTGTAAGTCTTCAGTGAACTCTAGTGCATTTTAAATACTAGTGGACAGTGGGCATCCACCGAGGTCTTTTTCATTTACCCAAACGGTTGTCGGTTCTGGGACAGATATCACCGGTGATATTGTCTGTGACCTGGTATTACATAATTCACTAACTAATTACGTACCTCATTACGAATGCAATCCCTTTTTTTTGTGTAAATTCCGCGGCCCAATGGAGCAGCCTCTCCTACGTCCATTGCCGGGCGTCTCTGGTATTCACCAGGAGTTATTTCCAGTGGCGCCCGGCGATGAATGTAAGCCCTCAGAAAACTCCATGCATAGCCCTTTCCATAGCTGGCTCTGCGATCTGTAATTTGTAAACCAGTTTCACTATTAGTGTTCACATCTCTTATCTTGTACGTAAACGTCATGTTTGAGTTGGTCAGAAATTAAGTAGTCAGTTTTCTAAGCTCGCCGGTAAAACTTTCACGACTCTCGCAATAAATGCCATTTAACTAGTTATAACCAGTTTTTTTCTACTTGTGGCTTTGGGGCTTTCGTCGAAGGAACCGTCTTCGGATCATATTGCATTTGTACTCAACTGGGTATGTTACGCTCTCGTGGCTGCAAATACTTGATGACAACAACGTGGGTTTGTTACGAGTCATTGTTAATATGTGTTACTTTGTATAGAAACAACAAATGTGTTGTAAGTAGGTAGGTACATATTTATGTAGGTACTCATTTTAATACCGTTGATGTATTGTATGAGGTACGAGCCTCAAGCAAGTTTCAAGCTTATTGATAAAACTAACTGATTGTAACCATGAAAATTGACCTTTATCACTATTTGCTTTGTCCCTTCTTAATACCTGTCGTCTTATGGCCCATTAGAACTCAGACGTTAACGTTTTTGGCGTTATAACATTGCCATATAAAACGAGATTGTGAGAAACGGGCAAAATTACCTACACGGCCGGTGCCGCGGGTCTCCAACTGGAGTATAATAAATTATCAATCTGAGATCTAACTCCCAATCATTAACCACTAGGCTCGGAGACTAACCAATAGTAATTTGGTACATGAACAAGTGTGGTAGTTACTGGTAATAGTAAAATAGAATATCCTAAAAACGATTACTTTATGAGTTTGTTAATTACGTATGAGTAGTCAGTGGGAGGAACAATGACCTCAAAGCAAGGGGGGCGGCACCCACTCCGCACTAGAATGGGCGCAGTAGTCGTCGTCCGTCACCATCCGATTGCTTCTAATTTAATTAGGCGGCTGCATGTAGAGCGCTCAGCACTCATGACCGCCTTTACACACAGGTCCACAATTCACCAAAAGGAAATTATACTCTTGGGGTTTATAGTTTTATTACATACTATCATATAAATTTAAAAAACTAATAAAACGTAAATTGTGCCATAAAGCTTATTATAGTATTAATGATTTCTTAGATGACAAGGCTGCCTGGTTGTAACACGAATTGCTCCTTTCTAAATAACTCTGTATTAGATTTAAGATGAAATATTTTGGAAAAAAGCCGAACTGAGTGTCTTGAGGGCTCTTCTCAGTCTCGTTGCATTTTGGAACCCTCGGTAGAGTCACACGAACTTTTGACGAATCTAAATAATTTTCTAAAAATTTCAAAGATAATAAACGTTATTTTATTTTATTTTATTTTCATAGATTTTTCCAAGAAGAAAATAATAAGAAAATAAAGATAGCAGCAGTATCGCAAAAATCTTAATAAAATTTTTACTCTAGCCTCTTATTTGCTTATCGTTGGTGTTTTTGCGGTCTGACATTCCAAGACTGGTAGGAGCAGGTGTGATAGTTTCAGTATCTAAGATGGTTTGCATCCGCTATACATAGTTCCTAAATGCCTTATCTATACTCACTTAAGTATTTTACAAATATGTACGCAAATTGTTTCGGTTACCATTGAACACTATCGGCTTGCAACACTGAATTTTAGTAAACAATGGGTTGTAATGGCTTTCTGCTTTGTCTGCACAGCAATGGCGCAATGATCCTATTGTATTAGATTATTCTACCTTTTCGACTGTTATGAAATTAAAATGATGTGCCGATCATACGGGATAGTTTTGTTTGTTTTAGGTCTCGAGTTCTTGACCAAGTTTCTGATCTCGTGAATTTTAAACCAGACCACACGCAACCATATAAATAGATATTAGACTCTACCTGATACTTGACCTTTTAAATACAATTTTAAATGTATTTTAGCATTACAACCATTATTCGTGTAGCAGTTTCAGCAATAAAAAGGAAAGCAAATTAAAACTGCAAACAACGACACGGAGAAATAACGATATTTGGCGACTCCATTTACCATAGATAGAGGAAGCCCTGCGTGAGGGGAAACTGTTCCCATTGCATGCCACACTCGGTGCCAGGCTCCAACGACCCCACGTAAAGCTACGTGCCTCTGGTCGATACAATTGTATGTCAATATTCAACGTTTTTCTATTTAATTTCATTAACAGTCGGAAGGTTCGCTGACCCGTTTTCGTAGAGAGTGAACGCGTCGCTCGCCGTCGTCCGTTCACGGTCATTTGGAACGCGAAATATCGATGGAATTCGTGGCGTCACACTTTACTCTTCGGCGATACCCTGGTGTTGGACGTGGCATCCGACACCGGTTCGCGGCCAAGTCGGCCTCCTCTCTGTCGCACTCTCTATGCTATTGCCCTACTAATACTTGTCTTCGCCGATGAATGGCTGCAAATTTAATGTTATTTGACTCTGTTCAATTGTGTTTTTCCTTTGATTTTAGTTACCAGTCTAAAATTTCGAGTTCAATAAATTGTAACGTATGTATTAATAACCTCGCATATCCTCGTGTAGCGGTGTAACTTGACCCTACAATTAAGTCACGTCTTATTAATAAGGAATGTACGTGAGTAGGGCTGGGCAGGTGTACATACATATACTTGACGTACCAGTGTGCATGCCATTGCGCAACGAGCTTATCTGCATGGAAAGGTTAAATACAACTTTATCCCATACGCGTTCTCAATTTTTTTTTTCTGTAAGAGTATGTATTGCTAAGAGTGAATAATAGTAGGGGACTCAGTGGGCTGACAGGGTAGTTTGGTTAAAGTTATATCTTTGGCGAGTCTCCATTCTCGCGTGCTTACCGTATGAGTCATCATTAGGCAAGTGGGTACCTTAGGTGGGTGATTTGAATTCCATTTACAATAATACCATGCATACTTTTAATTGTAGTCATATTGACTACATACTCACTCAAGGTGTAGGTATAATGTGTTACATATTTTGAGTTGAGGTAGGTTCTCATACTCTAAAAACACTGTCAAATTGTGGGTGTGTGATGCACCTCTAGCTACCCCTGCGGGGATATAGGCGTGATATGTGTCTGAGTTGTATATAGGTAAGTAAAAGTACTATCTAATTACGTAACCTATCCGTGCCGCAAATTAAATTATAGCTTTAGGTAACGTATGAACCAGTTTTATTAAACTAGGTTAAAAATTTGAATATGTAAGCTGGTCAAAATATACAATGTAAGCGTACTACCCTTAAAATGGCTTATAAATGAATACTTGTCGATGACTGTTATTGAAACCGGATCTTGTATATTTTGTCACAAGGTGAAGGGCAGAGCGGTAGGGCCATGTTCAGCCCAGACTTAGTATTGTTGCATTATTGCACAGCACATAACAGTACTGTCATATTTTCATTACACTCATTATATAACAGACATGGGAGCATTCACATAAGGGGACCAAGTTCTCAGGCCATTTGCTGCGCATCAGACGAGTTGCAATGAATCACATGCATCTAAGATTATTAGACAGTCTTATTTCAGATCCATAGAGATTTAAAAGTTCTATTTTTGTTATATTTTTGGTTTCACAAATCTATACCGAATGTCTTAAGTAAATGCTAAGCGAAACTTGCAATAAAGCTACTGCTCGATATTAAACCGCATTTGATGTACGTAGATAAAACGATTACCAACGTGGTGTCGTGTCGCGGATAGACCCACTTGTTCCGCCCCTATGCACTTGCTGCAGGGGTCGATTTGCCCACGCTTTTTGCACCCGGTTTATTATTTTAACTGTATACTTTCCCACGCTACATTTACGAGAATTAACCTGTTCAATGCAAACTAAAATAAGTGAATTTTTTTTTTAAATAACATTTAGTCCCCTAATTTTTTCATGACTGAAGCTGTCGTTCAAGATTGCGACCGTTTTCGCAGTAGTTATAAAACTAAACTGTCATTCAAGTAGTTACAGCCATGAAACCCCCTTTCTAAACTCCATTTAGTATAGGTGAAACGTGAATGTTGATATTGATAGGGATGCTCTTATTGCCTGTACGAACAATCAATAAAGTAGGGACCGGTCCTCATTTTCTAAAAACCCTTCATGTACCGTTGGCCAGAGGCGAGGCTCAGTTACATCATCATGGTAAACTACAGGAAGAAGCAAGGTCGGCATCCAAGCGTGAAGTGCCACCTCCAGAGGCAACTAGGTATAAAAATAACGAAATGAGGATTCAAGGTACTGTTTATAGTGGAATAGACTCGGAAAGTAATGTCACCACCTACCATTATTAACATAATTCGATTGCTTAATTTAGTCGATACCGTATTGAATAAAAAAATGCGTTGCCGGAGTAACGTGTATCGATGCGTGTTTATTTTTACGAATGAACGCTTCATGTTGTACACGCAGTTCCTCGTTGGGTACCATAGCAGCTCGTAAGCTGCAGTCAGCCAAATAGCGGAAGCGAGCCCAACCATAACAACGTTGACGGCTGTGTCGGTTTCTGACAGTTAAACACTAATAAACAAACGGTTTCAGATGAATAGTAAAATGAAAAAGGAACTTGTTCCAGTACTTCTGATAAAAAACCGATTTTGAGTAGGGAGGTAGGTGCTAGTACCTATACCTATGAAGTTTAAAAATAAGTACTATAAGCAGTCTACGCACACATCACACATGAGGCCATACCTCCCATACCTGGCTTTATAGAGTACCTAGAGTAGAAACATTATGGGCGTTTTGTGTACCTTGTGTGACTGTTAGGTGCCCACAAATGTTTTGACAAATTATACGTGTTTGTCAACTAATTTGATGCTCTACTAAGACTAATTGGACTGTCGAAGAGTTTAAATGGTGTTTGTCAATTATATTTGGACGTCTACCGCGGTTTTTGACAAAAACGTAAAAAAATTCGCCAAAAAAATTTTTTGTTTACAGGGCACTTTACTTAAACCTTGAAAAATATTCATCCAATCTTGGAATTATTAAACAGAGAGCCGATTTTCTGACTCACTTAAAATTTACTTATGTGCTAACTATATTTCACCGAGCTACACTTGTCTTATCAGTGTTTCTTTTGACCCACATGAGTTCACATGACTGTGTTCAGTGTAATGTTTTAGTTCCGAGCCGTGTGTTTGGTTTAGGAGTTAGAAATTTTACGTGTATAAAGATAGGTGGTCGGCCGTTTCATTACCGTGGGGCCATATGTTTACGATATAAATACCTACAGTACATATACATACTGCGCCCGCACCCGCACGTGATGAATGCCAGAAACCGCCCACATTACCTTTTAGTGTTTTACTAATTTGCACCAACATTTCACAGATAAAATATTACCAAAAAATCACTACCAAAAATATTTAAGAACAAAGCACTCTACGTTATAGTAACGGCACAGAATAGGGAATAGGTAACGGACGATTAACCTAGTTTCGCGATACCATAATAGCAATAGTAAGTGATCCAATATCAATTCTTACTACAATATCGAACTATACTGCGAGAATAGAAGTAGAGAAGCAGTAATATTCAATTAGTGTTCATTGTGTTGTAAGGACATTAGGTAGAGGAAGGTCCAGGTAGGTACTGATGACCGGGATGAACTGTAGTCGAAAAATTAAACACAGTTTCATGTGAATTCTGAGGTCATGAAGAGACTGGGTTACTTAGACATAAATAAACAGCTGTCGTGCGGCTGCTAGTGTGCTTATACTATTCACTTACTGTGGAAGTGTGGTGTAGCTAGATTATGTTTATGTTCTTATACTTACTATTGTGTGTACAAATTATCGCTCTTTGAACTGATAACAACGGCCTATGTAGGTGCGGTTGATTGTTGACATTCCAATTTGTCGTGATTCTATGAAATATGAAATCAATTATGAAACACTTTAGTGTGCTGTGGCCATAGAGATATTTGGCACAATGTTATTTTTGCTATCGTTGAATATTGTTTGTTTGTTTCCATAACTATAGTATTATAGTATATGCTTCTAGGTTTTTATGGAACCTAATTTTAAGTCGTCTTCCTATCTTTGAGCAGTCTGGTGTACTGAGTTTACGACTTAAAAGATAATTCCTTATGTAAATGGATAAGTACTTTAGTACGTTACCTGTGGGCTAAATCGCTGTTGTACACATTGGAACCTGTGTGGTCCAGTATAGTACGAAGGTGGATTGACAAGTAGTCGCCCTAACACTGATCCATTTAGTTCTAAAAATCAAATCTACCCACATTATTTAGTTCGGTTCAGACCTGTTAATTGTGTGAAGTTTGAAACGTGTGCGATAATTAGTTTTAATTTTATAAATTTATTAACAAAGCAATCTAACATCATTTCCGCAAATGGAGCAAAGCGAGCAGCGCGCCGTCATTAAATACCTCCATAAGAAGGGGCTGTCATCAAAAGCCATCCATGATGATATGGTCCGTACATTAGGGGATTGCGCTCTTTCATATTCATCCGTCAAAAAATGGATAGCAGAATTCAAGCGTGGTAGAGAGAGTGTGAAAGACGAACCCCGCTCTGGAAGGCCTTCGACGTCCACTACTGACGAAAATGTTAAAAAAATACTCGACTTAATTACGGGAGACCGCAGATTGAAAATTAGAGAGATAGCCGAGATTATAGGCATCTCTTATGAACGTACTCAAAACATAATAGGTCAACGTGTTGGGTTTCCACAACGTGTCCGTGAAGGTGGGTTCCGCGACTGCTTTCAGTTGAGCAAAAAATGATGCGATTAACTATTGCACGCGACTGTTTGGAGTTATTTGAAGCTGATGTGAATGTGATTTTTTGAATCGTTTTGTTACATGGACGAAACTTGGGTTCATTACTGTACACCGGAAACAAAACAACAATCACAACAGTGGAAAAGACCTGGTTCACCACCCCCCAAAAAGGCTAATTCGATTTTGTCGGTAAGTAAGGTATTCTGGGACTCGAAGGGTGTGATTATGGTTGATTATCTTGAAAGGGGTCACACTATAAACTCTGATTATTACTGCACCTTACTACGTCGTTTACGAGAGGAAATAAAAGAAAAACGTCCAGGAATGATCAGAAGAAAAGCCCTGTTTCATCAAGATACGCTCGTGTTCACACGTCTGTCCAATCAATGGCAGATATTCACAACTGTGGCTTTGAACTGTTACCGCATCCACCTTATTCACCTGATCTGGCACCGTCAGACTTTTTTCTGTTCCCTAACATAAAAAAGCACTTGGGAGGTCAAAGATTTTTGACAAATGACGAGGTCAAAGCAGTAGTAGACGCATATTTTGACTCTAAGGAAGAATCAGTTTTTTTCAACGGGCTTGGAAGGAGAGATGGCAAAAGTGCATTGAACTTTATGGTGATTACGTTGAAAAATAAAAATATATTTCATTTATAATGTATTTATTTTCTTGGTTAGGCCGATTACTTTTTAATCCACCCTCGTATTATACCGGGGCTTGTGATCTAGTGGCAACCGACACTATTAATTCCCTTGCACTCGTAAGCTCTACCAGCCGAGCGGAGCGAGCAAATAATATTAATTTCTAAGAGTTAATATATCTATGCCATCTCAATGTTCCTGATGCTATTTTAGCGAATAACTGAGGTAAAAAAAAATTGTCTAGTGGTTCATGTTCGTATTTTTTTAATTTTCCAGCCGGTCTTGATGCGGTGACACAATGGACGCGGCGGACAAGCGAATGCTGGAGCGCGAGGCGCTCCGCAACATGATCCAGCAATGGAACGCCAACCGCCTTGATCTGTTCGCGCTCAGTGAACCCAATGAGGTGAGTATCGTATGATACTCGTATTTCCTTTACATACTTTAATATTTTTGCTTAATAAAAGAGACTGGATGGACTAATTCATTTCTAAACTTTCTAAAAAATACTAGTTTGTAACGAAGTCCAGATAAAACTTTTTGTACTTATTACAAAAAATATTTTCCAATGGATGCCAATGGGAATAGTCTTACATAATATTCCCTACTCTGTGCCATTGGTCTGACATCCCATCGGGATTCATTCAATCTTATTAAATACAAGTAAAGTAGTAAAGTTAGCCAATCGGTATAGGACAAAATCACAAGACTATACGTTTTAAATTAGAATAATAAAAACATGCCTATGTTATGTTAACCCTCTATAAACTGTAAATGCTGATGATGCTGAGATGCAGGGTTTATTTGGTAGTAGTTATAATATACCTGCACAAATAGAGTTTCACGCTAAGATAGACTGTGAGTACTAATGATGACGTTAAAATAAGGGTAAAACAGTATAGCCTTGTAGAGGTATAGTCCTCCTTACTCATTATCTACTATCAGTCGCTCATAATCATAAGCATTAGCCATCAATACAAAGTAAAAGTAGTTCAACGCTTCATCTTATCGAAGCAACGTCGTCTATTATGTCCAGGTGATAAACTGATAACACAAAGAAAATGTTGCTACAATTTTACGATTTCATGAGAATGACATCAGACCGCAGTGATTCACTTACTTTGATAATGATAGAACTCACAGCTACAATCGTCGTTATCATGCGACAGATGAATAATTAATATTATTAAATACAATAGAAATATTATAGTAAGTTAACCTTAAAATCTTAATGCTGTAGTGGCCTTTTTTAGAACTTTTAATTAAAGGAAAGCAATTCCGTCCTACACTAGTGTATGGACTACAATGGACTATTCAACACGAGCAACGATATAGCTTTTCATTTTGCGATAACTTCATTTCGACCTGTCGGAAACAGATCCAGAATGGCGGCACTATTAATGACGTATAATTGATCGAACAACTCGTTGAGATTGAAGCTAGTCCTTGCCAGAGACAGATCTCTAATTTATAAATTCTAGGTATTGCTAGTTCCGCTAGTTGCTATCCAGTCAGCTCTATTAAATGATAGTTGTCGGACATTTAATTGCTGTACATAACTGGTGTTTCTAGCGTTTTTCTAATGACATTCTTAAAATAGTCGCCAACAGACGTTTGTGCAAATACTTTCATGGTAATACCACTAACCTAATTATACTATTCAAAGACTGTATAACTGGATTAGTTATGTAGGTACACTGGTACATATTGTAGACTTAACTAGACCAACAACAAGAAAATGCAACTGCTACGTATTTATAGAATTGTGAATCATGTGAATAAGATAAAACTTTTGCCATTTATCGTGCAAAGAACCAACCTGATAATAACAACCTTTCCGTCCGTATATGAGTTTTCATTTCATGACATTTTTATTGTATACCTACCAAAAATATAATTAGACATATATTATGCACGTTGGTTCCCATGATCTCAGGTGGTGATAATTCATCACGGTTCTCTCTACTGGTTGTGTAGAGGAACCAGTGGTAAAGCTTGTTATACTTCTGGATAAATTTAATTTAAAAAAATACTCCTTCTGGTTTGTGTAAGTCGGTCATACATATTTTTCTTCTCAAAAAATAAATCTTATTTTGCAGAATTTGGAGTTCCACGGTGTGATGCGCTTTTATTTCCAAGATTCCGGCCAGAAGATAGCAACGAAATGTATTCGAGTCGCCTCTGATGCGACAGTGAGCGATGTCATAGGTGAGACGGACAATTTGTGCAAACATAATGACTTCCTACACTTATGCCAGCATCGCTCGTAAACGTAGTTTCTCACAATAACTGTGCTGGCTAATGTATACTTTCTTGAATTGAATCGCCTTTGTCTGATGATTGATGACTGAATGACTGATGTCGTGACGCAATACATTTTATTAGCAGTTTGAGGGGACATTGTTTTAGTTATTTGGTGTTTCTTTGTAAGTGAAAGTTCGTCTTCTCGTTTGAGGTAATATTCAATAAGTAATCTTGTAAAGCCTTTATCTAATTAAACAAACAGCAAACCCTCTAGTCTCTTACTCAATCAATCAAATCAATGCGTACTGTGAGAGTCGTCCACAAGCGGACGGAGTCAATTTGGCGTCCTGATATAAAAAAAAATCATTTATTCACTTCGGACATTAAATGACGCTTATGAACGTCAGCAAGTTAGAGTAGAGCCTGTCAGAAAGACCCTGGCAATAAAACTCACGGCCACTCTTTTTCTACCATACAATTTACAACATATTTTCTTAAGACTAAATATGGACGAATGTACATTGGTCTCGTGTCAAAATCATTAACATACAAATTTGTTTTCTTGGTAAAATAATAAAAAAATGGATATAAAAATAAAAACAAGTTAAAAAAAGTCACGCAGTAGTCAAATAATTACAAAGTATGCCACAATTATAACATTTATGACGGACCTGCGCCATGCTCAAGCTCAATTTTTAAGGTAATCCACTGTTTTATAGTAAGCTTTTTTACATAAGGTGGTCTTTACAAAGAATTAAAATTTATTGCCGGGCATAGAAAGGACCGATTCAGCCAATTTATAAGCATTAAAAGCATTGCAAAGGCAAGAGCGTTATTCCTACCAAGAATCACTAACTTTGCTAAGCCGATAACATGGGGGGAGCAGTTTATTTTTGTTAAGTAGATTCCTGTCTGTAACGTTACTTACTAATAGGTGATAGATTATCGCAGCAGTAAAGCCAAATTGTTGGCTGTGGAAAGTATTGTTGATTTTGAAGTACACTTGCATTTGATTAAGCATCACTCTTTCAAACACCTTACTCAGAGCTGGCAGTATAGAAATAAGGTGGTTGTTTCCAAGTTCTTACTTCGTTCTTAAACAATGGTATTAGTTTACAAAGTTTTATTAAGTTAGGGAACGTGCCTTCGTCTATAAACTCATTAAATACATAGTATTAGTGCTAAATCAGATGCTATCATACCAATTACATGACTAATTAAACTAACTGATATGCCCCAGTGATCTTCAGACTTTTTCATTTTAAGATGTTTTAATACTCTTAAGATGTCACTGGGATCAATGTGTAATAACTCGAAACCATGTTAGAAGATAATGAATGACGTAACTAGTAAACTATGAGAAGCTTTTACTATCAGGATAGAGAACTAGGACTTGATAAATAGTAACATTAAAACATACATTAATTAAGATACGCGTGACCATCCAGTAACCTTTTCACATACTAACCCGACATAGTTGGTAATTAAAGAGACTGCGTGTGTCCTGATAACTTACTTGATAACATGCAATTACAATAATGTAAACAATTTCACTATGTAATATTAACCTAGATCTCAGAAATGTTTATGCTGGTAATTGCTTTTGAAATTATATTACAACATAAGATTTTAATTACTAAAATAGTGGGATAGACAAGACAATCCTTTACCTTAGGTATACATTTTGACCCGACACATGTAGATTAATCTAAACTTTATAAAAAGAAACGGATCTCATCGGAATCGAAAACTGCAAATCTGCAGCACAATTTTTGTGATAGTTGACATCAAACGGCCTTTACATCCATTTCCATCCTAGCAATATTTCAGCCAATATTGCTTTCACCTTAAAATCATAACACAAAATGAATTTCTTTTCATTATTTCAGCGTACATACGTTATGTTTGTATTACAGAGACGCTGATCGAGAAATTCCGTCCAGATATGCGTATGTTGTCTCTGGGTTCGTACTCACTGTGGGAGACGCACGGTCCGGATGACGAGCGGAGGCTGGAGCCTCACGAGAAACCGTTACTGGTGCAGCTTAACTGGCACGCTGATGACAGAGAGGGACGGTTTCTACTTAAGTGCCTTAGCAACAATGAGGTAATGACTATCTCATGTTTGATGGGTATTTTTTTAATCCTTTCGGCTACGACCATGGCCTATCGTACATTGCCGACTTGCCGAACTTCCCAGTAGAACCTACCTTAGGCTTTTTGCATTTTACAAAACAAATAGCAAAAATGCGACCTGACTTACGTTTTTACTATTTATATTATAAAAAGTTGAGAATTATTTTCTGCTAAAAATACATACTTAATAGTAAGTAATTTACATTGATGTAGCAACTGTTAACACAACTTATATGGAATTGTTATGAAAAAAAAAGGGATTGTCGTATTACAGAAAGTTTTGGCTATAACTTATCCTAATTATATATTTTATCAACTTTTCTACACATAATTATTATGATGTTCAATCCCATATTAATATTGAAAACTCTCTTGTAAAGCAGGCCCCATTGTCATCAATAGGTGACAAGGGTGATCAAAACTTCAAGCGAAAATTATCGAAACGAGAGAAAAAGGAACTGAAAAAGAAAGAAAAGTTATCAAGACTCAAATCTGACACGAACGATGAAAACCGACCCGTCGCCGAGAAACTTTACACAGGTACACTTTTTTTAGCTCTTTTTAACCGACTTCAAAAAAGGAGAAGGTTCTCAATTAGACTGTTTTTATGTTTGTTACCTAATTTTGCACTTAGTGTGTGCACAAATTAAATACAAACATTCTGAAAATCATTGTTTTTCGTTCGATTTTGTTCATGTATAATATTTTTTCCATATCTTCTAAGAACAGATAGCGACCAGTTACGATTTTAGTATACTGATTGATGTAAGATATTGTACAGTTTTTTATTGTGGTATTGTATGGTGCACAGAGCTACCGGAGACGTCTTTCATGCGCAGCATCAGCAACCCCGAGGCCGTGATGAGACGGCGCCGACAGCAGAAACTCGGCCGCAAGTTGCAACAGTTCAAGTCCAAAGATGGCGGCCCAGATACTGGTATTGCTTTTTTTATACTACTAGTTTTATGTCCAAGTTAAATAATTTGTTTGTCTTCTATTACACTTTGGGCTAATGGTCATCTGAAAATATTTAAAATACTTTTTATATTAGGGATTTATATGTTTTTATATAGGGCACCGACTACCTCGGTGGCACAATGGTACTATGTACGGACTGCCACACTCGAGGTCTCTGGTTCGATTCCCGGGTCTGGTGGATGATGTATAATTCTCTTTAGAATTTTACTCAGATAATTATCCCAGAGTCTGGAACTTGTGCCCGGTAAATGGCAATAGACTCGCCCCCTATTACATGGGACCTAACATAGCTGGCGAGATGTGGGTGTGTTCTCTGCCTACCCCTTCGGGGAAAAAGGCGTGATGCTATGTTATGTTATGTGATATAGGGATTCAGTGAGACATAAGAATTAAGTGGGTAACCGTTGGTACTTAATAAAAACCGATTAAAATATCACTAACTTAGAAACAGGTAGGTAATTCGTAACGATATGTGACCCTCTAATGCCCTCTATCATACTTCGACATTAAACAAATTTGTATGAATCATGTCGACATGATTCATACAACCAGACTTTTAATACACCTAATCATAGTATAATCTAATGTACATTAACACTGTTTTGAAATGCGATTGTGAATTTGTAAACTGTGGTTTTTCCACGGTAGTGTCCATGATAAATGACTGTAATACTTACGGCTTAGAATACCTTGTATGACAAAGCGCCGATGCTGGTTTAATCTCGAATATGTCTACTCATACTTTTAAAATTTTTCCAAACATAATGTGGATTGTAGTGTTAACAGTGTTTTTAATTGCCAACTAATACAAAACAATAAGAAACAATAAATAAAAACTCTTTTCTTCTCTTCTCTCTTCTTCTCTCTTTTTCTTCTTGCCTCGGAGAGCACGTTAAGCCGTCGGTCCCGGTTGTCATACTAACATCTATGGCAGTCGTTAGGGGTAGTTGGAGCCCTAAATCAAACGGTGTAACTACAGAAATTCGATATCGCCCATGGGTTGTGGAGGTCAGATGGCAGTCGCTTCACGGAAAATATCGAAGTTCAGCCAAATCGCAGTTAGACTGGAAAGCCGACCCCAACTGAGTTGGGAAAAGGCTCGGTGAATGATGAAATACAAACTCTTTTATAAAATCATCTTCAATGAGAGAGTGTTCATATAAAGCTTATATCTCAGATATCTGGTGGTGTACATTTTCAATTATCAAATCTAGTAGTTATCTCAAAATTAATTGAGTATTGAGTTTCCAGAAACTTTTTGACTATCCGTAAAGAGATGCTACTCAATTCATTGTATATTTGTCGAAAAATCGAATAGGTACTCGACTTAACACGTGGTTGTAAAACCGAGCTCTTTGTTGGCTACACGATTTAAAACCAACACTGATCAACAGAACGGTCGTATGGTTTACAACACCGTTGTTGATCAGATGATAAACAATTTGCGTTGTTTTCAATGGAAGTACATAAACAAAATAAAACCTCATTGTGTATTGTTCCAGGCGGCACGTTGCGCGTATACGGCTCGATCCTGCGTCCCGACGTGTCGTACGTGACGCTGCTGCTGTCCGTCCACGACAGCGCGGCGACGGTACTGCGCGAGACGCTCGACAAGTACGGCATGTCGTATCAGGACCCGCTCAACTTCTGTATTGTGCAGGTTAGACGTTAGACAGTCGTAATAATTATAAATTATAAAGGTGAAATATTGTATGGATGGATGTTTCGATCTTTGTTACTCTTCTACACGAAAACTACTTAACGGATTTTTATGAAACTCGACAATAATGTAATTCATACTTCAGAATAACACATAGGCTACTTTTTATCCCGGTAATGTGTTCTAGTGGAAATCGGAAATGTAAAAACTATAACGCGGGCGGATCCGCTCGTACTACCTGATGGCGCCGGCTTTACCCACGATCCTTTCCAACCCGACGGATTCAAAAAACACCTTACAACCGAATTCCGAAACTGCTTCCGACGAACTCTCAATAGAATTTGTGACAGCATTTTTACATCCGTCGGATCGGGAATCGACTACGGAATAAGCCGTCGCATGCGAGATGGGAACTTTTCAAATGGTTTAGAATAAGGCTGCAGATTTCCTGGGATGTCAGTATCATCCTTCTGTCTCCTTCTACGATATCAATATGTGTGAATCAAAGGACATTGCCAAGGTTTAGATCAACTTCCATACAAAATTAGGCATTTATATTTTTTGGACATTCTCACATAACACGTCATCTAGCTGATAAACATACTTATATATTTCTAAATACACACATAGGTATTATACATCGAAAACACCCAAACTACGAAACAAACATTTGTGGATGACACCGGCAATCGAACCCGAGACTCCCGAGTCGAAAGCCGATGCAGTACCAACCACGTCACCGCAACATTGTTCTTTCAGTGAAATCCATTTAACGCCTGAAAAATCTATATAATGATCTTTGATCTGATATAATCATTTGATCATAAGAAAAAATCCCAGTTACTTTCTGATGTAGAGGGAGATCCCCTCTACACTAGATCAAATCTATCACCGCAATTTGATACTGCCGAACACTAGACTGACATTGGTATTTTGTTTTAGGAAGACAAAACCGATAATTCAGAATACATACTAGAAGACGACGAGTGCCCGTTGGCGTTGATGAATATGACAAAAAGTAAGTGCAGCATGCTTAAAAAAAAAAAAAATGCTTTTATACTTAGCCTGAGTGACCCGTCAGATGTTGTCCAGCCTTATGTATCTTTAAATTTTGTAGAGTGGTACAGTACGATTATTTCTACTTTAGTGCTCGGGATCTCTCGGTTTAATAAGTCTTGACGAATGGACAAAAGATTGCAATCATGCCATTAAATGCGAAAATGAATTTTAACCGAAGAAGAGAAGCTGGTTGTGTTTAGTGACAGATTTATATCACACACACACATATCACGCCTAAATCCCCGCTGGGGTAGGCAGAGGTGCATTGCACAACCACAATTTGCCAGTATATTTAGTCTCATGTCCCACGGGGGTAAGCCTATTGCCGTCAACGGAACACTATATCTACTATGGCCGAATGAATTTAATAAAAAGTAGCAGCTATATTGGAATTTTGAAAAATATAGAAACCTGTTGCCTTACGATTAAATGTTTATTAAAGGCAACAAAATCTTAAGTGCCAGCCGCTATGGCTCAGCCAATTAAAGTCCTTTGCGTCTCGGACTGGGAAAAGTAGTTAGTACCTACTTGTAAATAGAGCTTTTTAAAGAAATAAATTAAATTCCATTGTACAAATGTCATATTGTGTTTTTGGTAATGCGATGTAATAATTAAATCAAGCCACATCTATGTTATTCATAAGCCTGCGGCAAAAAAAATGACATTTTGGCAGGTAATTTTCATTAGTGTTTTAGACTGTAATATCCCAGTAGGTGTTATGAATATGCAGCAATGTATCTCGTGTCATTTGTAGTCTGACCTTCCTCAATGATTGTCGAGGATTGCCGAGCGCTAAATTGCTACTAATCGTACTGTAAGAACCTTGACAATAACAAACACAACAAAAATAATTGGTTAAATGGGTCCAACCATCCGTTCACGCGCGTTGCGCTGACCAAGAGAAACAGGGTATACTAATATGATTGTAAAGCTGAGGGTTTGTTTGAACGTGCTAATCTCAGGAAGTACTGGTTTGGTAGAAAAAACTTTGTGTTGATTAGAATAGATATTTGTGCCCCCTTTTTGTCACATATTGTTGTGGTAATTTTAAAATTTTAATATTAAATTTTTGCGAAAGGCCCTTAAATTTCGTCAAAAAATATATACATACACGTTCCGAATTGAGTGACACCTCTCAAATCATGATTATCTGAGAATTAGAAAAAGTTTTGAACGACTTACCGCTGCGGTAAGTGCGAAAGCCGGAAAATAAAGATACGAGGGTGGATTGAAAAGTAATCGGCCTAACCAAGAAAATAAATACATAATAAATGAAATATATTTTTATTTTTCAACGTAATCACCATCAAGTTCAATGCACTTTTGCCATCTTCCCTTCCAAGCATTTAGCCCGTTGAAAAAAAAATGATTCTTCCTTAGAGTCAAAATATGCGTCTACTGCTGCTTTGACCTCGTCATTTGTCAAAAATCTTTGACCTCCCAAGTGCTTTTTTAGGTTAGGGAACAGAAAAATGTCTGACGGTGCCAGATCAGGTGAATAAGGTGGATGCGGTAACAGTTCAAAGCCACAGTTGTGAATATCTGCCATTGATTGGACAGACGTGTGAACACGAGCGTATCTTGATGAAACAAGACTTTTCTTCTGATCATTCCTCGACGTTTTTCTTTTATTTCCTCTCGTAAACGACGTAGTAAGGTGCAGTAATAATCAGAGTTTAAAGTCTGACCCCTTTCAAGATAATCAACCATAATCACACCCTTCGAGTCCCAGAATGCTGAAGCCATCACCTTACTTGCCGACAAAATCGACTTAGCCTTTTTGGGGGGTGGTGAACCAGGTCTTTTCCACTGTTTTGATTGTTGTTTTGTTTCCGGTGTACAGTAATAAACCCATGTTTCGTCCATAGTAACAAAACGATTCAAAAAATCACATTCATCAGCTTCAAATAACTCCAAACAGTCGCCTGCAATAGTCAATCGCATCCTATCTCTCTAATTTTCAATCTGCGGTCTCCCATAATTAAGTCGAGTATTTTTTTAACATTTTCGTCAGTGGTGGACGTCGAAGGCCTTCCAGAGCGGGGTTCGTCTTTCACACTCTCTCTACCACGCTTGAATTCTGCTATCCATTTTTTGACGGATGAATATTAAAGAGCGCAATCCCCTAATGTACTGACCATATCATCATGGATGGCTTTTGATGACAGACCCTTCTTATGGAGGTACTTAATGACGGCACGCTGCTCGATTTGCTCCATTTGCGGAAATGATGTCAGATTGCTTGGTTAATAAATTTATAAAATTAAAACTAATTATCGCACACGTTTCAAACTTCATACAATTAACAGGTCTGAACTGAACTAAATAATGAATGTAGATTTGATTTTTAGAACTAAATGGATCAGGCCGACTACTTTTCAATCCACCCTCGTACTTATTGTGTTTTGATATTGTAGGTTATGTTGTCGTAATTAGTCTCGCCATAAACTATATGTTCAACCATCATGGTGGCAAACAACTACAGTATTAGGTAACCTGCTGGGGTGTTTTTCGGTGGTCATACTGACATGCCATAACTGTTATTTTATTGGATGTAGGTACCTACACAAGTTGTGGCAAAGTTAAATAAATACCTGTATAAACTGTAGTAGGCTGGTTGCTACAGTTCTACTATTCTTTGAAGCTGATTTTTAGTAAGTGCATATTATAAGAGTAGGGTAAACATTAAAATAGAAAAAGCACACCAAAAAGCACCATCGACAAAAAAGCGCGGAGTATTCTGTGATCTGTCAAAGTGACAAGGTAGTATCGCACGACATCATTGGCTGTGATTGGCTGGCGCACGGGCCTCACGGTTATAAATAATCGTTGATAGTTTTTTTTAAATCTAGATTTAACGCCGGCTTTTGTTAGAACATTTAGATACTTGTAAAATCGCAAAATAAACAAGATATTACTTTGGCATATATAATATTTATGGGCGTTTTTAAATAATGAGACAATTTTTTGCTATTGTTCTTTGGATCACTGTCTGGACTTGTGTATCTGTCTCAAATGTTTTTCATCATGGGATGACAGTAGTCTGTAAGCGTACCTTGTAAGAAATAAATAAAAAAAAATAGCCCAAAGTGTAAGGACTGTCTACTAGGAGGGCGGTTGTGGAGCCGCCCACACATGCCCGCACTCACCAATGCGGGTTATAACCTGACCTCAAAAGATGTTAGTTGACACCGGATCCCCCTTGACATAGTCCGCAGGTGCTAGGGGTAATCCTTTTAAGAGTGTACCCGGGGCGTCCGGCAATGGACAAACGGACGATAATAAAAAAAAATCAAAAGGAAAAACCGAAGTGCCGATTTTATATCGCTACAATGAACATAAATCATATTCATTAAAAAAGACTGCTGAATATATTTTCGTATGAGACCTACCATATACACTAATAGTAGTTTAGGAATCTGTCACATAAACATGGTTATTAGAAAACGAGTAGGTATTTTATAGTATCCTACGAGTGTTCTGATACCTATATATGTGCAGTTTCACACACAACTTTATCTAAACTCATGCATTTAGGCTATTTTGAGTAATACAATCAATGATTTTATATACAATGGATTTCGGATCATCGCTCAAAAGTGTCCGAACTAAAAGAGAAACAACGCTAAAAGAGAAACAATCGCGCGCCAGTCTTGATTTTGACAACTGAACGACAACACGTTGCACAATGCCGTACTGTATTGTAAAAACGTGTAAAAACTACGAAAAAAAAGCAAATTGAAGACGGTGTATCATATTTTCAGTAAATAAGCTTTTGTTTTATCATTTGCAATTTATTATTTCACTTAAAATACAGTATTTCGTCGATAATAAATTAAAAGACAAAAGTAAATATTGCAATACAGTCCAATACCGAAGTATCTATCTGTCTCTTTCGAATTCATCCCAAGCTCAGTAAAAAAAAAGAGACCATTTCATTTTCACTGAATAATGTACTAACAAAATGACCATTCAGATTTATTCGGATTACCGATAGCGATGAAACTATTTGGAACAAAGATTATAGTGGAGACGCCTTGGCTCTTTATGATTTTTTTTCGTTATATGAACCAACATCTATTTCAGTTTTCCTCGGGATTCAGTACACTGTGCACAATGGAAAAATATTATTGCCCTAGCACGGCGAGAAGAATATTTTGATCCAAAAAATAACAATCTTGTTTGTTCGGCTCATTTTATGGACATAACAAAAAGAGGTCCGATCTTTATGAAACTTGTACAAGAATCCCTTGATTGAATGGAGGAGATAAGCCCAAAAATGTTTTTAATTTTCACAGGGTATCATTGTTTTGTCATAAATTTAATTACACATGTCATTTTATTTCGTGTATGTACTGTTATTTTCTTTTTATTTGGATTCTCGGTAATGTATTCCCACGGGAATCGGGGCCGAGATAACTATATCTCGCGGGCGGAGTCACGGTGATCAGTAGCCAATAATTTCGTATCCCAAAAATTAACCATAAGATAAAAATAAATTAATGATGCGCAGTTTTAGCAACTAATTCAGTCACTTGAAACACGGCTATCTTGTAGTAGACGTAGCGACATAGCGTTATGAAAATAGTAATGAAAGTGGAAGAACTTTGACACCCGCAAGAAGTTTGGCATTTATAATATTATAATTAGTTAAATTCATTAATTCCCTTTTTGTTATTCATACACTACAGTTACTTATTATGAAACTGACTCGAAAAAAAAAATCTTTGTCAGTCGTTAATTAGTTTTTCAGCTTATTTCGTCTAACATAAACAAGTAATTACAATTTATAAGATTATGGAATTTATTGTAGTCTTACATTAATTATTACGCCTACTAGTAGGTACATATCATGGAATCCTTAAAAGACTTTAACAAAATAAACCTACTCCATTGTTTCTATGTTCACGTAGTTCAAGTATAAGCTGCATAAGGTGAATTAGTCAGGCGGACAGATAGAAGCTACGTAATGCGATAAATTAGTGCAAACAAAAGTGAACACTATTCCGTTGAATCAAGGTTTAAATTTTAATATGAAATTTGTAAATATCTATGTATGCCTATGTATAATGTATAGGTCGACTCGGGACATTATTTTCTTGCGATTTGTTCTAGATCCTATGTCCGTTGTATTATAAGGTCTTTGAATACAATATACCACTTTCACTGATTTTATTTTTAAATTTGACCGGTTTCGCCCTACAGCATTATCAAAGGTGCACACACAACGGTCTACACAATGCACAAGATATTATCATTTTGTATTACTTAAACTAATACGTATTACTAGAAGTTCCGCCAAGTATAAACACTGAACACGAATCAAAAATTTTGATTTGTTTTGATTCAAAACAAATTTTGGAGAAAAGGTTAGATTAAAAAAAACTCTTCATACTAATTGTACCAAAATTTTTATTGCAAATAGAATTTTATCCAAATCTTGTAATCAAATTTAAAAAGTTACTTTACAATACAGATTTGCAGAAAACCTCATGCAAAATCTGTATCATAAAACATACCTAAAACTTTTTAATTTATGATAGTACCGATGTCATAATCATAGGCTTTATATGTTAACTTTTGAAATCATAATTGGAATTTTATGACAAGAGTTGATAATAGTAGATTTCAGTAAAGCTCATTTACTAATGTGATATCGTTATTTGTTGGATTTGTCCAAACCTGTCCAACCAATTCGTCGGGATGAGACAAAATAAATTCGCATTTATAATTTAGTCATGATAAGGTTTAATGCGTGGAACGTAAAAAGGCATTATTTTCTAAAATATCTAGTAACATTTAAAGCGTTTTCCAAATGCTTAATTACTATTGATCCCCTCGTAAGATAGAACTAGTCAGTATGTCGTGGCTTGCTAAACGCTTGCGTGAAAGTTTAGAGTGTGCAAACACTACTCAACTAGAGTCGTGAGCAAACACTTGAAAATACGTACTTAAAAGTTTTCCAAACGAGCAAACTGAAAATGGCTTTCATCTATAGTGAATGAGAGACTCTTTCAACAATTACATTTGTTATAATCGACTTCACTATAAGGTTCACAATGAGTACCTACCTACTCACTTTTTGTTCACAATGGATGAAATTAAATTTCATTCAAAATTTCTTATTAATGTGCAATTATAAAAATTGATAACATTATATATATATATATATATACTTGTCTTATACGTAGGTCACACTATAAGTTTTGCGTAACTTAAAAAAAACAACATGTTAAAACCAAAATATTATGTTTATTGCTTTTCAAAATACTCTCTATTACATTTTAAACATTTTTTCATGCGATCGAACCATTTTTTAAATCAGGAGGCCCACAGATCTGAAGGCATGTTTTCTACGTGCTGATTGAACGCTATCACTGCCTCTTCAGAGTTGGTAAAAGTGAAACCTCTCATCAAATCTTTGATTTTGAGGAAAATACAGAAATCACAGGGTGCTAGGTCGGGGCTATGCGCAGGATGGGTGACGAGTTGTACTTTTTCGGAAGCTAAAAATGACTTTGTTTTGTTGGCCGTGTGTGAAGTAGCGTTGTCATGATGTAGGAGAACGCGGCTTTTGGGTTGTCTTTCGCGAACTTTTTCTAACACCCTGGGTAAACAAATTTTAGAATACCACTCGGCATTAACACTCTTTTGATCTTCAAGTGGAATTGTACAGATGGGACCCGTAGCTGAGAAAAAAAAACGTAATAATTTTTTTACCAACGTTTCTCGCCTGCCTCACTTTTGTTGGCTTGTTCTCATTTTCAAACACCCATTCACAAGATTGCTGTTTTTTTTCGGGTTCAAAACAATAAATCCAAGTTTCGTCTCCTGTGACAATATCATAAACAGCATTAGAATGTCCGTGGTCGTACTTCAGTAGCATCTGTGAGCACCATTCCACGCGAGCCCGCTTCTGCTCAGCTGTCAGTTCATATGAGGGATCCAACGACAACAAAGTTTCCGAACTTTCAATTATTCTTGTAAAATTTTCTGGATTTTACTCATACCAATCCCCAATAGTCCTCGAATTGTCTCATAGGTAATCCGCAGGTTTTCTTCAATTAACCGCTTAACAGTAGCCACATTATTTTCGTTGACGGCAGTTGAAGGCCGCCCTTCACGAAATTCGTCATGTAAAGAAACTCGACGTCTCTCAAATTCAGCAAACCATCGCCTCACTGTGCTCAAACAAGGTGCTTCTCTCCCAAAAGCATTTTGAAGACGAGCGGCACAGTCTTGCGGAGAGAGAGAACTTTTAAAATCATAAAAATCATCGCTCTAAAATCTTTTCGACTTAATTCCATTTTCGTTGCATACGTAGAACTTTGATGTGTGATAAAAAACAATTGACAAATGATTTCCTGCCAATTGTTTATTTTTATTACTAAGAAGGTTGCAACGTTTAAAAAAATATAACATTCGAAATTCAAATAGTTCCGATTAGCTAGAAGTGCAAAACTTTTAGTGTGCCCGATGTACACACAAAATTACGTCTTTATCTCCAAGGTAGACAGATGCGTTCATAACGTCCACATTTCGCCAGTGACTGGCGATCCCACGTAATAAGAGGCAAACACATTGCTCTTTCTATTCCGCATTTGGATAATGTTTGTTAAACCGGCAAATAAAACTCTCGGCTTGTCTCACTCGCCTGCTCACAACAAAAAGAAACAACAAAATACACTTAAATATTAACACAACAACCGACTTCAAGTTACCGAAATGGGACTAAATTGAAATGGGACCACTTAGAAAGTTGTAGCTTTAAACAAGTTAAAAATATGACAAAAAATTGCCATATATTTTAGAGTTTTCGAAAGTTTTTTCATAAAATCTAAACAATGTCACATGACATGAAGTTCAACATCATTTTAGAGGTTTTTGACCATGCTGAGTTGATTGCAGCTGGTCTTGAGTCTCTAACTATTACCGTTCTCGATTTGATCTCGTTTTGACCTTGACCTTGAGATCAGAGGTCAAAGGTCAAGTTCATTTTAGAGGTCTTTGACCATGCTGAGTTGATTGCAGCTGGTCTTGAGTGCCTAACTATTAACTTTCTAGATTTGACCTCGTTTTGACCTTGACCTTGAGATCAGAGGTTAAACGTCAAGTTCAGTTTAGAGGTCTTTGACCATGCTAAGTCGATTGGCGTTTACACTGAGTCTCTAGCTCTTACCGTTCTCGAGTTGAAAGTTGTTCACGGACGAACGGACGGACATTACTTTTGTATAAGAGATTTTCGTTTCGAAAACTCTAAAATCGGTTCACCCGGTCCAAAGATTAAAGTAACAAACAGAAAATAAAAAGTAAAAACATATAGTTGATTTGAGAACGTCCTCCTTTTTTGGAAGTAGGTTGAAAAGATTTATCAAAAATAAACCTAACAAAATAACTAACTATACATTGCTTGCATTATGCAGCAATGTCTGATAAAGTTGAGGTTGCTCTGAACTTAATAGACAGTGTGTAAACAATAGTTTTGTATAAAATGTAAATGAGATGACACGGCATACAGAGCCACTCGACCCATATGTGTGAAGTCGTTCCCTTAGAAACATAACACTAGAAAACTACACTAAGCCGAGTCTCACGGAGTTTATTTGTGGCTTGGTGCGTTTTAGTGTTCATAGAGAATTAGGTTGAGGTCTGAATATGTTCTCAAACCCGAGACTTCTAATGTACACATATCGTACAATAATACAATTTTTTTTTATTAATTTGAACAATTAAGTAAATGGAAAACTAATGACCATCGGAGTACGTTTGAACGATGTTAGGGTGAACCTGGTGATATCAATGATCAGCTCATGAGGATTGAAAAAAAGGTGGTCACTATTATAGGGATTAAACCTCAAACCTAAAATGGTAAACAATATTAAAATCTCAATGTTGTTTTTAAAATTCAGTTTTGGTCTCTTTGCCAATAGTGATTTCGTTATACATGCTCAATAACACAAACTACATTGAGAGATGTATAGGGCTAGCTTCGCGGAAACTAGGAATACTGAACAAGGTAAAGCGATTTTTTACACCGCACCAGAGGTGTCTGCTGTACAAAACGCAGATTAGACCCTGCGTCGAATACTGCTCTCACCTATGGGACGGCTCCGCGAAGTATTTGCTGGACGCACTCGACGCTATGCAGCGACGCGCTTGTCGCATTATAGACTGTCCGGAGGTAACGGGAAGCCTTGAGCCGCTAGCTCAGCGCCGAACAATCGCTTCCTTGTCCGCATTCTACTGTATTTACCACGGTGAGTGTTCTGAAGAGCTCTTCAACCTGATCCCACCCTCTTCCTTCCGATCCCGAACAACCCGTGCCGGGCAGAGATGTCACTCTCATACCGTGGAAACTGTCTTCGCAAGAACCGAACGTTCGTTTCTCTGCCGAACGATAGTGGCTTGGAATGCCCTGCCTGCGCACGTGTTTCCTCCAACATATAACCCTGGGTTCTTTAAGCGAAGCGTGAAGAGGCACATCACTGGGTCGTCAAGTTGAGGGCCACTCTCCATAGTATTCTTGTGAGAGTCGCCCACAATCGCCAGACGTCACCACAGCTTACCATCAGGCGGGTGGCGTCAATTTGTCGACTAAAATATAATATATATAAAAAAACAACATGTGAACAAAAAACACTTGTATTACTTTTATTTAATGTACAGGATTTAACCTGACCGGTTTCGCTTTATAGCATTATCAAAGGTTGTTGTTCACTTTAAATATTAAATTTTATTTATATTTATTAAACAAGTATTTTACTACACTGTCTAACATATCTTCAAGCCATTGTTGAACTGAAAGATTGACTGAGAGATTTGAGAAGCTTGAAGATATGTTAGACAGTGTAGTAAAATACTTGTTTAATAAATATGCAAAGTGAACAACAACCTTTGATAATGCTATAAAGCGAAACCGGTCAGGTTAAATCCTGTACATTAAATAAAAGTAATACAAGTGTTTTTTGTTAACATGTATTACTACGAGTATAAGTTTCACTAAGTGCCGACAATCGAAATCATCAACTATAGTGATTTCGTTCCTTAGCTTATACTCGTAGTATGGTACGCCTAGAAGAAACTCCTATAGTCACTCGAATGCGTCAGACGATGCGACGCTCGAGTTACTACAAATTTGGCGTACCCGACCACTGTGTAAATTTGAATTTTCTCTGTGCGACTGCCCATGTTCATGTTTACGAGTATAAAATAATAAATGTAGTAGGTACATAGTACATTACACGTACAGTATGTGAGTCGTAAACTAATTCTCAAACAATACATTATTGAAACAAACAGTATGAGCTATTTACTTACTGTAAACTGTTGAATCAGGGTATTCCGTTAGCTCGTAGTTTATTTCATATACTTATATTTATATCATATAAAAACCGGGCAAGTGCGTGTCCTGCCACGCAAAAGATAGGGTTCCGTAGTTACCCATAAAAACCTCTATAAATCCTGAACTAACAGAGTCACACCATCCGTTATAGTTTTCCTTTAATGTTTGTTACATGTACTACCATCATGAATTTTTTCAAGTTCTTCACGCCATCCGTTTAGATTTTAGTGGCGCCCTGTTTTCGCAACAATATGCTCTTCAAAGCTAAATATCTCGCAATCAGATACTTTAAACACGATGATGTAGACGAGAGAAAAAAATATCATCCCCACTTCACGTATACGGGAGGTACCCCAAAAATAAATATTTTTCAAATTTTTTTTTTACTTTGTCGGCGTAGTATATATACATATCAAGGAGCAAAGCCGAGGACATGACGAAACTATGAGGGTTTAAGTTTATTTTTTCTAGGGAACCCTAAAAAACTCTAATGTATGGCATGAATCGCATAGAGAGTGATTCTTTTCAACTGATTAAGAAAGAAGAAGGCTATCAACTCCAGGGTTTTTTTTTAAAGTCCAAATTTTCCTATGCTCAAAGCTTGAAGGCGAATCAAACATCTAAACTTAGCTTTTATTATAATCGTAACTAAGGATAAAGATTAGTAGGATCCAGAATCTCGTCCGTTTGTCTAACATTTAGGATCTGGGCCTAGTCTTATCGTGTCTTATCCATAGTGAACAGCCACTGGAATATAAAATGAAAGGGATCGTAAGTTTAAGGTTATACTTTATTACTTTTTATACTGTCGATTGACGGCACTTGGTGGAATCTGCTACACATATTGCACAAAAACACATACTTTTCCACTCTTATAATTTTATTTTCACTGACCGGTTTCACCTCACGGCATCATCAGAGATTTATACAAAATATTTTGTATAAATCTCTTATTAATATAATATGAATGATATAATATATATTATACTTTAATGTTAGTCTAGAGACTGGTTTAATAGTTACTCCCTGGGTAGCTTATTTTCTTTACCTTTAAAGAAATACGTGGGCGCCATTTAAAGTACCTACTTTGTAGCGAAAATAGGTAGATGCGTTGCTAATAAATCTAAGACAATTGCCTCTTACAACACCCACGAGACAAGAAATGATGGGCCAGCCTGTACTGTACAATATTGAGTTCCATATTTCTTCGTACCAACACATTCTTCGCAAGCTGATTCATGTTCATATTCGTTCAACCCGCACATTACCAACTTACCTGTCTACTCCTAATTCTACCAATATATTTTTATTACTTACATTTACATTGTGTTGGTGTTATTAGTTTTACTTTGTTAATGGATCAAATAAATGGTAACGGTTTAGAGCAATACTTGCAAATACATGTTGTATTTGCAAGTATTGCTCTGTTTTAGCAATGACGTGTTACATCTTAGATAACCTCCTAATAGATTCCGCATTACTGTAATTTTGTTCCTTACCGAGTTCACCTGTTTTGGCGGAATGCGAGGGGCGCGCGGAAACATGTAAGTGCGCTATGATTGGCTGTTTCAAGGTCAATCTTTGAATGCACCGAATACTAGAGATGGGATAGGGATGAAAATGTGTCGATAAAATTTGATAGGTACTCATACATTATAATTATATTTTTATAATTTTATTATATCGTTTATTCCTTTATATTCTTATTTTATACATTGTTAAATACATTTATAAAAAACAAATACATTTAAAAATATATTTTTTTAAATTTATTATTATAATTTTTATAAGAATAGGTATCGGGACTTAATCAAGAGGGACAGGTATTATCAACTCTCAGTTCCTATTTCCTCAAACTAAGTAAAAATTGTCTACCTATTCCGATCTCTGATGATCGCACATCCACCGAGCCTTTTCCCAACTCAGGATCAGCTTTCCAGTGTAACTGCGATGCAGCTGAACTTTCATATTTTCCGTGGAGCGACTGCCATCATTCCGACCTCCACAAACTATGGGCGATATCAAAGCTCTGTAGTTAGACCAGTTGGATTTTGATTTAGGACCCCAAATACCCGTAACGACAGCCATAGATGTTCGTATAATAACCGGGACCGACGGCTTAACGTGCACCCAGAGGCACTCAGGTCTCAATTTCTAAAAAAATGGTCACCGATCCTAAGACCGACCTGGCTAGATGTTGCTTAACCTTAGCAATGTGTTAATATACACGGTTACCACTAAGCCACGAGCCCCCCATCTCTGATGATGATACATTATAATTTTATATTTTAATATAATTTATATTAAGAAAGAAATTATAAATAGATCACAAAAACTGATGTCATCGCCGGGACTATAATTTCTTTCTTAATATTTTACGTTGTTATTGGTGGGAAAACAACTCTCCCCTCGAAATTTTGCATCTACCTATTTCTTTTTCCTCGGGGCATCCAGGAAACCTATAAAATAATATATATCTCAGTTACATTGCTAATACTAAATCACATTAGCTGCGAAAAAAATTTTTAATAATGCCAACGCACAAATTGGTCGCAAATAAATCGCAGCTTACCGAAATTCAAGCGGGCGCAGTCGCAGGCGACCACATGTTGCTCATTTATAGGTAGTACTTTTTAAAGCACCCAAGGCAATAATACTGCAAAATATCGATGACGTACTATATGATATTGATATCCCATCACTATCGATTCAAGTGCTATTGTAATGTATTGTTAGAAAAGGATAGCTATTATAATTTGGCTAATGAGTGAAATAGTAATTTCAAAAAGACATCAACAGGTTCGAAATTGTTTGTGTTTATGTTCTATTACCAACCAGAATAAATTGAACTCCGGTGTGCCTAGTCAATTTTATATTTACATTTATGTCTAATTTACTTACCGGTGAAATGTAATGCCATCTTTTTGGTAATTTGATGTCTTCGCCGACTTGCCGCACCATTTTACGAAACAGGAAGCCATTTAAAATGCACACAAAAACTTTTTTTTTAAATTATAAAATCGCACGTGGTCATAGGTCGCGAAGTTGGTTGTCACTGACGTCGTGATTTTAGTAGGCATGGAAATGATTGTGATTTTAAAATCACGATAATATAACGATATTATTATTTCCAGTCACGGTGATTTCACAAGTGATTAATCACATGCCGTGATTTGTCTACCGTGAGTAGTAAAAAAAAAAAAAACCAGTGAGTAGTAGTGACAAATATTATGCACAGTGATAGTGATTTCTATTTTCCTAGTGATAATCGTGCGTGAAATCGAGGTTATGCTATTATTACTGTACTGTTGACTGAAAAATTTATAGGTTGCAACATTGGTACATGCGAATGTGCCTATAAATTTGGCGTAGCGGCCGGCCAATGTGAAGATATCTGATGCAGAAATCTAAATTACTCTGATGTGCTTCAGTACTAGTCCAAATTTATTCTATATTGTGCGCAAACGTGGACGGATCAAATACGTGGGCGCAGATTCCTCTTAGACGGTCAACTATCAACGCTCGCCTTAACGTTGGTGCCAATGCCATTTCCTAGATCTACACGTTGGGCCAATGCAATTGACGCCAAAGTTGGCACGAACGTGTGGAGCTGGCGTCTAGGAATCTCATGGATGAAATACACGTAACAGTATACTTGCGCACACCCAATTTTATACTAGGTTTGCACAAGTATGCCGTTACGTGTATTTCATCCATTAGGTCCCGGTGAAGAACAACTTTTATTGTTCAGTCTCACTTCAAGCACGTACATACATACATACATATGGTCACGCCTCTTTCCCATTGGGGTAGGCAGAGACTATGGAATTCCACTTGCTACGGTCCTGGCATACTTCTTTCGCTTCTTCCACTTTCATAACTATCTTCATGCACGCTCTCCGGTTCTGGGTGCTCTTGACCTGACCTTTGTTCAAAACATCTCCGATTTGGTCGAAGTACGTTCGCCTAGGTCGACCCTTACCTGCCTGTCCATTCACGCCCGCCTTATGTATCTGTTTCGTCAATCTTCTTTCATCCATCC
Source organism: Nudaria mundana (assembly GCA_963556515.1). Taxonomy (NCBI): domain Eukaryota; kingdom Metazoa; phylum Arthropoda; class Insecta; order Lepidoptera; family Erebidae; genus Nudaria; species Nudaria mundana. The sequence continues at coordinate 18,205,762 of OY748290.1, forward strand.
TTTCTACGTGCCCGAACCATCTAAGCATCCCTTTTTCTATCTTACTCACTACATCTTCTGATACACCGCAAAGTTCTCGTATCTCGCTGTTCCTCACTTTCTCAACCAATGTCACCCCAGTCAAACTTCTCAAACTTCTCATTTCCACTGCATTTATTTTACTTTCATGCTTCTTCTGCCAAACCCAACATTCACTTCCATACATAAGTGTAGGGACCAGCACTCCTCTATGAACAGCCAGCCTAGCCCTCCGGGAAATCTTCTGACTGTTCATAAAGTTATGCAGAGCCCCATTCACTTGATTTCCTGCCACAACTCTTCTTTCAATGTCGTCGTCACATCTTCCATCCCTTCTAAACTTGGACCCTAAATACACAAACTCTTTCACTTGCTCCACTCTTTCTCCTTCAATAACAATCGCACAGTTCGACATGCTTTCGTCTCGTTCAAATACCATTACTTTCGTCTTACTTGCGTTCACTTTCATTTCCTTCCTTTTCAAAGACTCATTTATAATATCAACCATCACCTGCAACTCCTCCGCCGATGACGCAAGTATTACCTGGTCATCAGCATATAAGAGGCACTTGATGGTCAATTCATCCATTCTTAAACCACACACACTCGCTTTCAGATCTTTCAGACAGTTATCCATGTATAGGTTAAACAGCATTGGTGACGCTACACAGCCCTGCCTGACGCCTCGTTCGATACCGAACCAGTCCGTGTCAAGTCCCGTTTATGCGGACACAAGCACTGGAACCCTCATAAAGTGATTGCAGTGCTCGTATCAGATTGCTGCTTACTCCATACATGGACAGCGCTGACCACAATTCGCTCCTCACCACTCTATCATAGGCCTTCTCTAAGTCTACAAAAGCGCAGTAGACCTTTTGTCTTTTTGCCAGGAACTTTTCGGCAATGCTGCGCAAAGAGAAGACCTGATCCATGCATCCTCTTCCTTTCCTAAATCCAGCTTGCACATCCCACAATTTGTCATCAGTGTCATTCGTCAATCTAGTAATCAGAACCCTTGCATATAACTTGCCGACGACGCTGAGCAGACTTATCCCGCGGTAGTTTTTGCAGTCTCGCTGTGACCCTTTCCCTTTGTACAGCGGCACAATGACGGCTTTGCACCAGTCTCCTGGTACACTACCGCTTCTCCAACAAAGGTTAAAAAGGCGGTACAGCTGACTTGATACTACGCCTTGTCCTGCTTTCAGCATCTCTGTCGAGATCCTATCATATCCTGCTGCCTTTCCAGCTTTCATGCCATTCAGTGCATCCATAATCTCTTTCACACTTATTTCATTCTCCTCTTCATTCCCACTTTTATTCTTGTCCTCTATACGAGATTCCGCTTGCGCATCCTCTTTCTCAAACAGACTTTCAAAATATTCCTTCCATCTCTTTAAAACACTTTCTACCCCACTCAGAGAGCTTCCATCGTGGTTTCTGACTTTGTCCAGTTGCGAGGATTGGATAGTGCCCCTGGCTGTTCTTATAGACTTCCAGAAAAGTTTAACATTTTCCTGGAAGTTGTCAGATAACCTCCTATCAAATTCATCCCTTTCATTCTCTTTCTCTTTAGCTATCACCTTCTTTACTTCTCTTTTACGCTTCTTGTATTCATCTTTTGCTATTGAGACATCCTCATCTGTCGCCTTATTCATTCTGTGATTGGCTTTGATTGCCAACCAGTCCAGCCACGCTTTCTTCTTGCACGCTACAACCATTTGTGCCTCTACACTCATTCTTTTGACCATGCGTCCTTTTTTCCTTTTGCTGACACCACATACTTTCACAGCTACTTGCACAAGTCCTTCCTTTAACTGCACCCATAACTTTTCAATATCATATTCTTCATCCATATTCTCATACTTCTCTCTCAAGCTATTTCGAAATTCTTCTCTTTTATTCCTTTCTTGCAAGCTTTCTACTTTTATCCGTTCAAGCTCGGTCCCAGACTCATGGGCGTAGTGTCGCCACCGTTTAAATAAACCTCTTAACCGGCTTACAACCATATAGTTTCGACACCAGTGCCACGATAAGCCCGGGTATCCATCACTGTCTTTCTCAATCTGTCGTCCACAATCACAAAATCTATCATACTTCTCTGTTCTCCTTCTTGTCTAGTATACATGTGGATATCTTTGTGGTTAAACAGAGTGTTTGTTACCACAAGATTCCACTCCAAACATACTTCAAGCAAACTTTTTCCATTCTCAGTCACTCTATCGAAACCAAACTTACCCAAAACACTTTCATATCCATCACGCTCCACTCCCACCCGACTATTAAAATCCCCTAACATTATAATTCTTTCATTCGGATTGCATTTACGTACAAGCACGTTTCAAGCATGTATAAAAATTAAACCTAATTTCATACTGGTACGGTCTAGTTTTGGATATTTTTACGTACTTAATGATTGTACCAATACCAAGCAACGTTGGGACAAATGTGTGGAGCCGGGGTTAAGCATGGACAATACCATAGAGTAAAAATATGTTTCACCATAGAGTAAAAAAGGGACACCGAAATTTCATTATTTGACTGGTTTATTTGGATAAAATATCACTTCACTTTTAGCTCTGTAATACATATTCATCATGAAAACAGGTGTACCAAACCAAAAAACATTTATTTCTATGGGGGAAACGTTTTTATATAAATAACTTGTTTTTTAAGATTTCAACCATAGACAAAAGTTACTGATTTCAACATTCGAATGTTTTGTGCCCGGTAAATCGGAATTTGATCGAAGTCTTTCTATTTACATAGAATATAGCGATCAATGGATCTCAATCCATTTGGTAATCCAAAGTTGGACGTTTGGACGACATCCATCATATCTGTCTGTGTCTCAATTTTGAAAGAGGCGAGACGTTTTCAACAAATCTCTTATCTAATCTGTGGTCTACCTACAACACAATACAATTTTATTCGTATTGAACAAAACAAAAGTAAAAACCGTAATACGGGCCGGGATATTTTGGGATGAAGGAATATTATACTCGTATCTTAAGAAAATATGCGTACCTAAAAAATAAATTTTGTAACGAAACAATAAAATAAGATTCATTTTTACTTTAATTAACCATAACATTTACAACATATGTACACCATAAAAACATGTTTATCTCTGTCGCACCCGGTTCCTCAGCTGTTACGCATTAACGGTCACCGAAGAACGGTAACTGCGATACATACGATATCGATACAAATCACTGTTCACTTCACAGTCAGCGAAGAACGGTGTGAACTGCAATACGATATAAATCACTGTTCACAGTCATCGAAGAACGGTGTGAACTGCGATACGATACGAATCACTGTTTACAATCACAATCGCCGTGAGTTCCCAGTCCAGTCGCTGCAGTGATCTATGATTGGTGAAATCATATGATTTATAACCTGTTATTGTGATTTCATTCCATGCCTAGATTTTAGGCATAGCTTTATAAGCTTGCGAAATCAAGTATGAGTGGCGCGCGTTTGTTGCCCTGCATGCGGAATCTATTAGGAGGTTATCAATGTGTTACATATATCATAGATTACAGGTATAAAATTGCAAAAGTAAGAGGTCCAGTGGCGAATGTTCCATACATTCCCATAAGCCTGGAATTCCCTAAAACATTTCAAAATAATATAATAATAATATTGTACCATTGATCCTAAAATAATATTGTATATTGTAATATTGACCCTAAAAAATTTCGAACGATTATTTCAAAATTTCGCGCGCTTAGGGTCAATCACCTATACCGTTCCATGTGTTGTGGTACTCTGTGCGGTGTTAGCGCGTGGATGCCATCTCGCTCGCACAAGTTGTAAGTAGACGCAATGCATGCCCGTATAATCGGGCTTGCATTTTCTATAGGTTGGTATAGCAAATATCTTCTCGCTTATAATCCGGGCATTCAATCTGAACATCGTCGCAGTCGCACTCGCACATCATCGGTCGCATAGCCAGCTATGTTTGCGTTTGTTTATTTCAGTTTCAGCGTTGTTTTTTATTGTTTAAAAGTTGTGAATTTGTTTATTTTAGTGTTAAATATGGAAGAAATTGTGCCTTGTGATGATTTGAGGTGCTGTAACGTTTTATTAAAAGACCAAAGGGTAATATCATTAAGTTTTGATCAGAGAAAGTCGTTAGTTGTTTCTCCTAAACCAACGCCAGATTTGTGTATTTCTAAAGTAAGTAAAACTCACTTGTCACGCCAATTTGCTGAAGACATTTCAAAACACAATCAGCAAGTTGACCAAAACCGTAGTATTTTTCAAAGACTTGTAAACGTAGTTTATCATTTAGCACAACAGGAATTGCCTTTTAGAGGACATGACGAGTCCAAAGATTCATTAAATCGAGGTAACTTTTTAGAATTAGTTTCATTATTATCGAAATATGATAGCGTTTTGGAAAAGCATATGCAACATCAACAGAGCGACAAACCCGGGCCGAGTTATTTATCATCTACAATTCAAAACGATATTAGGTTTTCACTCTGTAGCCGATATAATAAAAAACTCCTGACGTTAGCCACCGCGAACAATTATGCCTGTAGTGATAATAGCGCATGAAATAAAATAGAAAAAATCAGTTGTAATTTAACTTTGATTTTTAACCGACCTCAAAAATGGAGGAGGTTCTCATTTCGACTGCTTTTAACTTTGATTTTTAACCGACCTCAAAAATGGAGGAGGTTCTCAATTCGACTGCTTTATTTTTTTATGTTTGTTACCGCATATATCGGGCATGCAGTCCTCGGCTTATGAAGCTTCGCCCCTGAAGAGATCCTACTTCCTACTTCCTACTAATTATAAACGCGAAAGTTTGTGAGTACTTATGTATGGATGGATGGATGTTTGTTACTCTTTCACGTAAAAACTACTGAATGGATTTTAATGAAACTTTACAATAATATAGCTTATACATCAGAATGACACATAGGCTACAATTTATAAAGATATTGTGTGAATTGTTCAAAATATGACGATAAGTGTCAAGTAAGTAGGAAGTGACGATGACAAACCGAGTGCGCGATACTACGGGAACGGGAAAAAATTCAAATTACCACGCGGACGAAGTCGCGGGCGACCACTAGTTTAAAATATACCTACAAATAATTATTTTCTATGGATTGTATCTGTGTTTACAGCGTAAACAATATTATGTATCTATCTACTACCTATAGGTATTTACATAACACAGCAAACAGAATTGTAATTTTTCATTAGTAACAGGTTCGTTTAGAATGAAGGTAAAACCGCGTGGCTCACTACTGCGGTAGTTCTTACCTGAAAGTTTTTTTTCAACTGTTTTTACATAGGTACAGATGGCGAGGCGTAAACTGAGCTTTGCATTTGTGTGAGTGCACGTACGTACGTGAACGTACAATCCCGACAAGACCTGTTTTACACACACATGTGTTGTACACACAGCTTTGTTCTACTACTCTACTTTTCATGAGAACTGATTACTAAGATTATTTAGGTAGATTTCGCGAGGCCATCCCTCGCGGAATGCACCTAAATAAATAAATAGGTACTTTCTAAACAAAGAAAACTTCAATTGATAACGAAACTAGACCTCTATATTATGTTTGTTACTCAGACATCCAGAAACGTTTAAACGGATGTCGTAAAATCTGAATTAAAACGTGGTAAGACTAGATATAGGATATAAGGATCTTTATAGCTTGGCCCCACTTTATACCAAAGCTTGGATATTAACTTGTTTACTTGAGTTGACTGCAATTGATCCCTACAGCTGTGCCTACATATATTATGAATTTATACTCGTACCTACAAGTCTGATATCAATATTGTCTATTTTGAATTATTTTCGTTGTAAGTATGTAGTTAAAACTAGGTAGTTTTTCGAGGCTGTATCAGTACTCCTCAATTCGAATGATGGTTAGGTGTCATCCCGCACCCAACCAACCCGCCGGCGTCCTCAGGCACCAATCCTGGAAGCCGGAAGACTTGGGTGGTACCCTCGCCGTAGACTAAACAGTTACACCCAAGACTTGGTGGCGGCGTCTCTTGAGGTGTTTTTCCCACCTTGCCTTGGACCTAAACTCGGAAGGAAGGCACTTGTTTATCACGGAGTGCCTCTCTACCTCACGAACATCGGATAGAGTTGCATGAGTAACATGCTACACCGACGATACCCTGTCACGGCGCGGGGAGCAACGTACCCATAGATAGCCCTAAAGGTCACGACGGGTGTTGCTCAAGTCGTGGTTCGGATACGGTGGCGGCTGGGATTGGAGGTGGCTCTGCACAAATCTGAGGCTCTGTGTTTTCACGGATCTCGGCGCGGGCCACCTGGAGGATCCAGTATAACTGTAGGAAGCGTTAGCATCGGCATTGAACCCTCGATGAAGTATTTGGGACTTGTTGACTTGCCCACGCTGGGTACTCCACGTACGTGTCGAGCGCTGTGTCTTCACAATGATGACATTAGGGCAAGACCTAACAATGGATTCGCCATTGGATCATCTGCGACACACGGTAGGTGAGGTTACCGTGTCACCTTTAACTTTAACTGACATGGAAGGAATAATAATAAATCGTTCGGCTAGAACTCTGTTTTGTACACATCTCGACTGGATTCGATAATGGTTGGGTACATGTATAAATAATTAAATACATAGAAGGGAATTGAATTCCCAACGGGAAATGAATGAGTGGGCAGGTATGATTTGTGTTTTGTGATAACGCTTTTCATCAAGAAGCACCTTATCTATCAAGTTTAATCTTCTTTTTGCGACTGTATGTAAATTATTAATTTTTTAAGAATGTAGGGCATAAACATGGGTAATGGTGATACATAAACATAAATATAAGTATTATTTTTTGTAAAGTTTGTATTATCACGTGTCGTACTAATATTATAAAGGGCAAGGGCAAAGTTTGTATGTATGGATGGATATTTGTTACTCTGCTACACGTAAACTACAGAACGAAATTTTAATAAAACTCAACAATCATGTAGTTCATTGATTAGAATAACATATAGGCTACAATTTATTAAGACATCGCGTAGTTTGGCCAAAATATGCTAGTCAATACTTTCTAAATCGGCAAAAATCTGCTATTTGCGAGCCATTCTGACTTGAATCAAATTTTGACATTTGGTTTACTTACGTATCGCAAGTCTACATTTTTGCCAGTAGTTTTGTGGGTCCCATGTTAGTAGCAGGCAAGCCGTTTACCGTTACCGAGCACTGTACAAGGACAATATATAATATTACCATTCTGTAATCCGAACCTAAATTCAAACAGCCAGGACCGATATGTAGGTTAGGTACATATCATTTCAGAAGTCCAAGCATAATAGGCTACTAGAAGAACTTCTTGAGCAGACGAAGTCGCGGGCCTCTACGAGCACCTCATAAAAGTTGGCGTCCACTACTAGTCTCTACTTACCATTAAAAAGTTAATACTTAGTACGTACACCAAGTTAGTGGAACTCATACCCGCCAGGTTACTCGTAGCTCGGGCAATGTTCTATGCGATTTATAACACAATGGGAGTACATGAGAGGGAACATGCGGGCGCAGGACGCGGCAGTCGTCTCGCAGACGCCGCGCCACGCGTCTCCTACCGCGCGCCTCGACATGGATTGGGGCCTCCGTCGTAAGTTCAGTCGAACAAACTTTTTTTCTTAAGTATAATCATACCGCCACCGCGAGTGGTACGTCATTACTTTAGATTTCCCTGGGCTACGTCAACAGTGGTTAACGCTGAGCGCTGCAGACGTGATCGACACAGATAGTAAACAAACACATGTGGTACCGATGGAGTAGTCTGACCGGTGTGCTCACAGATGCCGGTCGACCGATCGACGCCCGGCGCCGGTATTTTTAACTCGTTTCACGGTTCGATGTCCGTTCATTCGTGGAACCGATATGCATAATATCGTCCTTGAAACTTGAAAATGTTAATTTTTGCAAAGTTCATATCTAGTTGGAGGTTATACGATCAGTGCCCTAGCGTATTACAACAAACACGACTGTAAGTTTGCTAACTAGATTTGTAAAAGCACGAATAAAAAGAGTGGCCGTGAGTTTTTCTTGCCAGGTTCTTTCCTCACAGGCTTTACCTATTGCCTTGCGAATCTGGCGGTAAATGTAAATGTAGAAGCATTTTCTTTTTTGACGTTCATAAGTGTTACTTTGTGACCTACACGAATAAAGATATTTTGATTTTTTTTTCATAGTCTTGTTAAGCAGAAGTTTAGCACTTTCTACGTTGTTGTCCCGTCAGCGTCTGCGATAATAGTCTGGGGTCGTTGCTTTTAAGTCTATAAGTAAACCAGTTTTATTTGGCGAGAACGGTACGACAAAGAACTTTTTTGGTTCAATCGTAAATTTGATTGTTTTTCTAGTTGCGTGTGATTCGATCTTTACATCATCTAGGCTTTCATTGAGAACGATGTCTACAGTGCCTAGTTAGTGAAGATAACGATTGGATTGTGATATGGTACGTGAACAAGACAATAATAATGTGTGGTACAAAAAAGTAAAGCTTAGACTAAATATAACAAAACCAAATATATTCTAGAACCTCAAAAGTTAATTATAACTTGTATATTGTTCTGGAGGTAACATGATGACAGCTTCAAGGAAAATTACTGTGTGCTTATTTAAAATTTCAATATGGAGCTAAAATATTCTCACTCCAACAGGCATTTCAAATAAAATCACGTTTTCTGCTCGACGGATTAGAATACAAAGACCATTATTATCACCTTACCTTTATGACTTATTGGCGGATTATGTTAAAGTAGGCCACTGAGAGTTCTTTTTTATGACTCCTTATGGCAAAGGAATGCATGGAACATAAAAAATGTTTTTATTGACACTAAAATTCACAGATAAAAGGTATTTCATCTAACCTCAGAATTTGGACTTACAACGAATACAAATCACAAGATATTGTTTTTATGTGTATTAATTATGTGTGTTTGTATCAGAATAAAAGCATTTGTTAGACTTATGGCTCCCATGTCCCCTTTTAGCACTAGGAAGAATTGCCAGTGGCACCCGTATTTCCAGAGGCGCCCGTGGCTCTCATGTCCCTCACAAAGCTTCTGCCACATAGTTCGAATATAAACGAAATGAACACCCGCCCATCACCCACATTTTGTTAATAACTTTGCTCTTTCCGATCGATTTGAGATTCCTATTATAAAAAAGATTTAGAGAATAAGATGATATTCACTCTATATAGTTCGCATACATTCCTATGTAGGTCTAGCCATAAAACCAGTCTGTCTTACTCCAGATCTTGTCTTTATTAGCTAAGGCTGTACATGACACATTTATATGGCATGCCACGATCTACAAAGTGTAAGTAGATCAATTTTATGAAAATGCACAATATGTAAAGATTCATATATTGTTAAGCATGTTCGTAGCAAACTTTCACCAATGAAAAAGTGTATTGCGAAATGTTTAAAGCGATACAAGTATTTTTAGACTTAACTGCTTTCGGTTTCGCTCGTCGAACGTTTGACGTAACAGGAAACGAACTTCCAACCGTCAGTGACCAAACCAATTAGAATGCCATATTTCAAAGCACCGTTTGCATAGCTGAGGAACTGAGGTAAGCTAACCCAAGCTTCTAGTTCATTTAATCAGATAAATGGATTCTTTATGTCAGGTACCTACTCCAACATTAATTAAATAAGAAACTCCAGTTAAAGTCTCTTAATTTCATAATCCTTGATAAATAGGTAGTCATTTCATAAAATTACGCTGCGTACCAATATTTTTTACCTATAGAGTGATTGTTAATCCATTTTAAAGGTGAATCTCTTTGATAATGCAAAGGGATGATGTTGCTAGATAATGCCCAAAAACGCTGGTACCGACGTTATGGCTATTTAACATAATAACTCCTAACTTTGCACCATTTTCGTATTGATTAAACAAAGCAACCCTCGAAATCAACATTGTTTGTCACCGTTGCTGTACACAAGGGTGAACATAACATGAATGATATATTATTCATATAGAAAATTCTGTTGTTTACCTGCCTCCAATTCAAAGTTATGTGTTGTCGGAGGTCACCAACATATATTTTACATGTGTGTAAAATTGGTACCTAATACGGAAATGACCACCGTCTTCATCAATCAATACCCAAACTCAATCAAGATTTGTCACCTTTATCCATCCATTTACTGTTAATGATCTTTTTTTATTTGACCCCTGTAATTTTTAGATAAACTTTTGCCGAAGGATAAAAGTCACATTAATCTTAGTAACGTTTAGATACATTTATCTTTGTATAAAAACTTGAGAACGAATCAATCCATTTATAAAAAGGTTTTCAGATTTGAACATGACTTAGCGCTTGGCTCCCTATGTAGATATACACTACACAATATGTAATTGAAACTCGGAGGGATTGCTCTTTCAACAAGCCTCGATTTAAATTTTAATATTGTTACATTTGTCTCAAAGAGAATCTTTCTTTGATGATTTCAAATTCAAAGGATTGGAGTTGCAATTCAAATTTATGAAAATTTTCATAACGTGAGTGGCTGAGTTTTCGAAGGTAATTTTTACTTTAAAATATAAAATTTCTGATCTGTAGGGTATTCAAGTGAAGTAACATAAATGGTCAAGAATATAGTTACCTCCTATACCACTAAAATGAGAACGATACGCTGAAATAGTTTTTTGATATGTGTAACCCGTTTCCAATATTTATGATAAACTAGCGGACACCCGCGGCTTCGCCCGCTTGACAAATTATATACCTTCCAAACCTTCCTCGAGACGTACTCTATCCATTGGTGAAAACCGCATCACAATCCATTGCGTAGTTTTAAAGATCTATGCATAAATAGGAACGGACATACTTTGTTTATACTATGTTACGAGTATGATAATAACTTCTTCATTTAATTATTCTATTACACTGGGTAGCTATGTGAAAATCTGTCGTGAATATTCTGTAGTCTAACACTGGTCACGCTTCAGAACCATGTTAAATCATACATTTTATGATGGATAATGCTCTGCTCCTTCAGTCTACACTTTATTTGAGTTGATAAATGACTACATACATGACATAACCAACATAAATGAAGTATAACTATTCTACTAAACTTTCTAAGTACTATTTCCTATTCTGTGCTTCTCTGGTTACAACTCTATTGGACTGCGACTTGATTAATGTGAAATGTGTATCTTTCAGCCCGTTTAAAATCACACAGCATTTGGCATTACATTTATGTAAGTCCTCTACTAGGTGCCAGTTCTTCAGGACATAGCGTTCAACCACGTCACAAATTGGGTCGAATACCTACGTTCTCATAATATTCCGTATTCGCACGAATATGAGTCTGCGCCATTTATTTCTCTACAAATACAAAGTTTTGATGAACATATTATTGAAGAATGCTATACTACTAGATTTCTCTCTCATGTTTATATTTAACTAACTGGCATATAGTTTATAAACAGAATCAAAATGTTCATTGTCTCTCTTCATTTTGTTTTCGAACTAAATATGGGCAGTTAAATAACTACTAAAGTTATCGAAAAATCAAATTTTTTTTTATAAATGAGCTGTTGCTGTCGCAATGAGAGTTTTATTGTGAGATATTATTATAGTGAGGATGAGGAACAGCGTAATGATTATGAATGAACGTTTTGATTCAGAATAAAATTATACATGGGGCACACTAAAAGTTTTGCACTTCTAGATAATCGGAACTATTTGAATTTCGAATGTTATATTTTTTTAAACGTTGCAACCTTCTTAGTAATAAAAAAAGCAATTGGCGGGAAATCATTTGTCAATTGTTTTTTATCACACATCAAAGTTCTACGTCATCATTCACCGAGCCTTTTCCCAACTCCGTTGGGGTCGGCTTTTCAGTCTAACTACGATTCGGCTGAACTTCGATATTTTCCGTGAAGCGACTGCCATCTGACCTTCTCAACCCATGGGCGATATCGAAGTTCTGTAGTTAGACCGGTCGGATTTTTGATTTAGGGCTCCAACTACCCCTAACGACTGCCATAGATGTTTGTATAACAACCGGGACCGACAGCTTAACGTGCTCTCCGAGGCACGGAGGGGTCTCAGTGTCTTAAGAAATGGTCACCCATCCTAAGACCGGCCTGAGTCGATGTTGCTTAACCTTTGCAATGTGTTAACATTGTCTGTTACCACTAGACCACGAGCCCATCAAAGTTCTACGTATGCAACGAAAATGGAAGTAAGTCGAAAAGATTTTAGAGCGATGATTTTTTATGATTTTAAAAGTTCTCTCTCTTCGCAAGACTGTGCCGCTCATCTTCAAAATGTTTTTGGGAGAGAAGCACCTTGTTTGAGCACCGTGAGGCGATGGTTTGCTGAATTTGAGAGAGGTTGAATTTCTTTACATGACGAATTTCGTGAAGGGCGGCCTTCAACTGCCGTCAACGAAAATAATGTGGCTACTGTTAAGCGGTTAATTGAAGAAAACCCGCGGATTACCTATGAGACAATTCGAGGACTATTGGGGATTGGTATGAGTCAAATCAAGAAGATTTTACACGAAGAATTGAAAGTTCGGAAACTTTGTTGTCGTTGGATCCCTCATGAACTGACAGCGGAGCAGAAGCGGGCTCGCGTGGAATGGTGCTCACAGATACTACTGAAGTACGACCACGGACATTCTAATGCTGTTTATGACATTGTCACAGGAGACGAAACGTGGATTTATTGTTTTGAATCCGAAAAAAAACAGCAATCTTGTGAATGGGTGTTTGAAAATGAGAACAAGCCAACAAAAGTGAGGCAGGCGAGAAACGTTGGTAAAAAAATGATCGCGTTTTTTTCTCAGTTACGGATCCCATCTGTACAATTCCACTTGAAGATCAAAAGAGTGTTAATGCCGAGTGGTATACTACCATTTTTTTACCCAGGGTGTTAGAAAAAGTTCGCGAAAGACGACCCAAAAACCGCGTTCTCCTACATCATGACAACGCTTCTTCACACACGGTCAACAAAACAAAGTCATTTTTAGCTTCCGAAAAAGTACAACTCGTCACCCATCCTGCGCATAACCCCGACCTAGCACCCTGTGATTTCTGTATTTTCCCCAAAATCAAAGATTTGATGAGAGGTTTCACTTTTACCAACTCCGAAGAGGCAGTGATAGCGTTCAATCAGCACGTAGAAAACATGCCTTGCTTTGCTCCTGTTTTAAAAAATGGTTCGATCACATGAAAAAATGTTTAAAATGTAAAGGAGAGTATTTTGAAAAGCAATAAACATAATATTTTGGTTTTAACATGTTGTTTTTTTAAGTTACGCAAAACTTATAGTGTGACCTACATATAATGTTTTTTTTTTTTTAATATTTAGGTCGACAAATTGACGCCACCCGCCTGATGGTAAGCTGAGGCGACGTCAGGCAATTGAGGGCGACACTCACAGTACACAGGTATACTATAGAGAGTGGCCCTCAACTTGACGACCCAGTAATGTGCCTCTTCACGCTTCGCTTAAAGAACCCAGACTTATATGTTGGAGGAAACACGTGCGCAGGCAGGGCGTTCCAAGCCACCATCGTTCGGCAGAGAAACGAATGTTTAAAACGCTCGGTTCTCGCGAAGACGGTTTCCACGGTATGAGAGTGACATCTCTGCCCGGCACGCGTTGTTCGGGATCGGAAGGGAGAGGGTGGGATCAGGTTGAAGAACTCCTCAGAACACTCACCGTGGTAAATACGGTAGAACGCGGCCAAGGAAGCAATTGTTCGGCGCTGGGCTAGCGGCTCAAGGCTTCCCGTTACCTCCGGACAGTCTATAATGCGAACAGCGCGTCGTTGCACAGCGTCGAATGCGTCCAGCAAATACTTCTCGGAGCCGTCCTAGAGGTGAGAGCAGTATTCAACGCAGGGTCTAATCTGCGTTTTGTACAGCAGACACCTCTGGTGCGGTGTAAAGAATCGCTTTACTTTGTTCAGTATTCCTAGTTTCCGCGAAGCTAGCCCAATACATCTCTCAATGTATGTATGTATGTATTACACTTGTTGGATATGGACATCAGTGACTGTTTCATCTTCTAAATTTGTCACATAATCACCATGGGTACTATGGTGATCAGGGTATCAAAATGTACGGTATCAACAGTACTCTCCATACCGTTAAAGTATACTTCCACCTTAGATGTATTGTTGTTACTGAAGCATTGTTAATTTACGGTACCTGCCTAACCCGTAAACCTTTGTTATGTTTGCGCAAGGTCCGTCGTCAGCGAAGCGACGGGCGACGATATTACGTTCCGTGGATGTGTTAGTTGCCTACATGTCATACATAACTGCACCCACGTCGCTTGATGCAATCTTTACACCACTTGAACACATAGGCCGAGAGCTAGCGAACATATCAGAGATGGTCCTCGAGGCAAACCGAATGTTTGTCAGATTTTTGTCGTATAAAATCTTAAGACAGCAACGCAGACCTGGCTGGAGGTTAGTAGTTCTATTACAACCTCTGTACGTGGAAAAAATTTGAATTCTTTTTAAAGTTGTTAAGTTTCTACAAAGAAAGTAAAAGACATGCCAGGCCATTGGCGAGAGTCCTTACCCTTGCCTCGGCTTTCAAACACGGAAAAAAATACTTAAGTAGGTACTTGAGGATATAAGAGAACAACAACCATACAAATTTTCAGATTGCCTTAAGGACCTTGGGCGTTTTCACATTGCACGATATCGTGACTACACATAAAGGAGCCACTGTGATTAATCACAGCATATGAGCTTATGATTCGTCACTGTTCGCATCTGTTATCTCGCGCAATTTAGTATAGTCTACTAATATTTTACATATTTAAACTGCAACATAGCAACCTGTGAGGGTGGGAATGATTGATGTTGCCAGGATATAGCCCCCAGACCTACTCATAGAACCTAGATATGTAGGAGAATATAGAAACACGTCCTGTCACCGGTAATGTCAAAGTTTTTGGGAACTGTGATGGGAATTGGGATTTTTTTTGTGGGAAGAGATGGAGTTTTATTATCTGCGGGGGCTAAAATTTGCTCAGAATTGAGCTGGGAAGGTCTGTTACCGAGATATAGGTGCTTCAAGTTTTGTGGAAAGTGGGATGAGAATTGGGAAGAAAAATTTTGTGGGAAGATGGGGTTCAAATACTTACTTAGGGTACTATGGGGCCGGAGAAATAAGGGCGAAATTGACCTGGGAAGCTTAGTTTTCGAGATAGTGGGTACTGGGAATCTTGGGTATTTTTGCGGAATGAGAATTCCCGGGATTTTTTTTGCAGGCGAATGATACTTGTGATGGGAGGGGGTGCAGGGGGAACAAAAATTTGCTCAGAATTTAGGTGGGAAGCTCGGTTCCCGGGATATAGGGGCTGGGAAGTTGGTAATGTCGGGAGTTACTAAATTCAACTTAATCTAATGATGATTGTACTCTGCAGTCATTCGGTTTGGTGCCTTTCTGGTGCCATCCTGGCGCGTTGCTTGTGAGTTTAGCAGACTACCGATTTTTTGACCAATTACAGTGGCAAGGTAGTAGTATAGCAGTAGCATGGCGTTTTACGTTCATTTACGCGACTTAGGCCCCTGACCTGATTAGGTGGGTACTGCAGTACCCGTCTGCATAATGACAAATTAAACATTTCTTAAATTGCTTAACAACACATATTATTTACGAGGAGAAACATATTTCTGCAGAAATTAAAGGTCTACTAAGAAAAAAATGCAAATTAATTGTTTCAATTGTTTTAATTGTTTCTATTTTGCGCTAAAACGAGACCTAAAAGAGAGATTTAAAAAAAAAATATAAGTATCGCACTCAAAGTCACGTGCGGCGAGTGTACACAAAGATTTGACTTGGCACCGATTTGAAACATGAATAGGTAGCACATACAAATAATAGTATTTTATTAATATTCAAAGGTTGTACGTGGGCCGTAGAACATTAAAAAAAAAATTAACAGCAAGCTCATTTTTCGTAAGTAGCTTTATTTTACCGAGTCCTACCCTAATATCTCAAAAAGAAATCTCAAATCAGGTAGCTAACAGAGTTATCCAGTTAAAATATTCGGAACAAAATTGTAAGGTTGCATTAATTCGTATAGAGCTGCAAAGTGGTGCAGGTATTAAGTA
Source organism: Nudaria mundana (assembly GCA_963556515.1). Taxonomy (NCBI): domain Eukaryota; kingdom Metazoa; phylum Arthropoda; class Insecta; order Lepidoptera; family Erebidae; genus Nudaria; species Nudaria mundana. Next base: position 18,221,918 of record OY748290.1, read on the forward strand.
CATCATTATAAATCAAATATCAAAAGTTCCCATCGATCCGACTTGTGCTAAAAAAGTTATTCAAGGTTGAAAAGTTTGAAAGTTGAAAATTTTCGCTTTTTGGATTTTTCTCGTAAACAGTGAATTATATAAAAAATAGTTTTGTATAAAATTGTAGATAATAAAACTGTGTAGGTACAAATGAACTTGCAACTTTTTCCTAGGAATTACCATTTGTGAGAGATTGCGGTTATTAACATCCAACAGGCTATAGTCTACACGCAATGCTGGTCCGCTCCTATTAACTCTGTCGTGATGATATAGCTTATGATACTCGCTAAAAATGTACCTTTATATTACCGAAAGAAATTTTAAAATCGGTGCAGTAGTTTCTGAGGTGTCACGTTTTCCCGTACAAATACTGTCCCCCCTATTTCACCCCCTTAGGAGTAGAATTTTGGAAAAACCTTTCTTATCGGAAGTATACGCCATATAATAAACACTCCCTCCAAGTTATAGGTTTCTACGATCAGCGGTTTAGGCTCAGCAGTCAGTCATTTAGGACATAGAATGTTATATTGTATGGTTAACTGTAATTAATATTGATAGACGATTCAACGTTCAGCCTAAACCGCTGATCGTAGAAACCTAAAACTTAGAGACGTGTTTTTTATATGGCGTGTACTTCCGATAAAAAAAAGGATTTTCCAAAATTCTACTCCTAAAGGGGTGAAAAAGGGTGGACAAAGTTTGTACGGGACAACGTGACACCTCAGAAACTACTGCACTGATTTTAAAATTTCTTTCGATAATATTAAGCTAAATTTTAGCGAGTAACATAGGCTATATAACATCACGACAGAGTTAATAGGAGCGGACCAGCATTGCGTGTAGATTATAGCTTGTTGGACCTTAATAGCCGCAATCTCTCAAAAATGGTAATTCCTAGGAAAAAGTTGTAAGGTTTTTGTGTAGGTTATTTTATTATCTACAATTTGTACAAAACTATTTTTTGATATAATTCACTGTTTACGAGACTACCTCGGTGGCCCAATGGTACTATGTACGGACTGCCACGCTCGAGGTCTCGGGTTCGATTCCCGGGTCTGGTGGATAATGTATAATTCTCTTTAGAATTTTACCCAGATAATTATCCCAGAGTCTGGAACTTGTGCCCGGTAAATGGCAATAGGCTCGCCCCCTATTACATGGGACCTAACATAGCTGGCGAGATGTGGGTGTGATTGCACACCACTGCCTACCCCTTCGGGGAAAAAGGCGTGATGCTATGTATGTATGTATGTTTACGAGAAAAATCCAAAAAAGCGAAAATTGTCAACTTTCAAACTTTTCAACCTTCAATAACTTTTTTAACACGAGTCGGATCGATGAGAACTTTTGATATTTGATTTATAATGATGTACTTAAACCTGCACCACTCTGCAGCTCTATACGAATTAATGCAACCTTACAATTTTTGTTCCGAATATTTTAACTGGATAACTCTGTTAGCTACCTGATTTGAGATTTCTTTTTGAGATATTGGGGTAGGCCTCGGTAAAATAAAGCTACTTACGAAAAATGAGCTTGCTGTTAATCAATATTTTTCAATGTTCTACGGCCCACGTACTATACTACATATTAGGTTTGCATAAAAGTAATAGTAAATTAAATCTTTATAAGTTATGTTACTGCTGCTACTTACTATCGATATCGTGACGATATCGCCACGATATCGTTATCGTGCAATGTGAAAACGTCCATTCTCTGATATGTTCGCTAGCTCTCGTTCAAATACGCATGATTTAATACAACATGTGGTAGTGGTAATTACCATGTATTGTTCCCGCCTAAATGACTATTATGAGTAAAGGAAGAAAAAATCCGAGGACAATAGCTGGAAGTGATTGCCTTATTCAATTTGCATACAGTAATGTTGACACGAAGCATAACGCAAGTTTGTTCCTTTATAAACATGAGTACTGATCAATTTCAAATGTTATGAATGATAGAGTGTTTTTACCATAGATATTGTAGGTAGAAAGATACACAAAGACATTTCAGAGGCGATCCCAAAATCAAAATGCAAATGTGTGGGTGAAATAGTGTTGTGTACACTATGGAATACGTAGAATATCGATAAAGTATTGAGTGTTATTTCTAAGTAATACAATAGAATCTCACTAATCCGTTATACTTTTTGTTTACCTCTCCTGTTCGCACTGGCATTAGTTAAAAAAAAACAGCCAAGTGCGTGTCGGGTCACGCATAGAATAGGGTTCCATAGACATGTTATAATAGCATATAGCTTCTGAACTAACAAAGTTATCTGATCTGTTATAGTTTTTTTTAAAGTTTAATAAGAATATCATCATGATTTTATAAGATTTTTCGAGCCAGCCGTTTAGCTTTTAGAGGAAACGCCCCGTTTTAACGAAAATATGGGTTTTAAAGTTGAATATCTCGAAAACTTCGACGACGACGACAACGATTTAAATCAAAAAGTTGTATTTGCAACTTCGTAATATTTTTAAAAGACCTATCTAATCATACCCCAACACGATGGGGCTGACGGTAGAAAAACAATCTATTTCACTTTATTGTAGGGGAGGTATCACAAAAAAAATGTTTTCATTATTTCATTGTAGCCCTTGGTCACCATAAAGACACATATCTATGCAAAGTTTAATTTTTCTAGCTTTAACCGTTTAGGAGGAAAGCCGAGAATGGACAGATGGACGAACGGACATGACAAAACTATATTTCTTTAAGTTAGTTTAGCATTTAGAATATTATATATTCAAAAGATTTTGTTTTCATTGGTAGGTGGTACATAACCATGAAACATTATAAACTTAAGACTAACGGGTCTTTTACGCGATTATTGAGATATATACATACATCTTTGTTACCCGATGTTTCGGCCCTGTTACAAGAGCCGTGTTCACGGGTGGACTGCCTTCAGCTCATCGTCGTCTTCGTGAAGTGCGGGTTTGTTCAACTACCCTCACTTCGTCGTCACTAACTATTGTGTTCGGAGAGCCACTACGGCATACCACACTGATAGTATCAGCAAGCGGGCGTTCGGTGAGGTGGCGAGTACATTTGCTGATCACCGGATTCCACGACGTAGATAGTCGATATCTATCTTCCCGGTTAAAGTTGGGACACTTTTTTATTTCGACGGCTTCCCGCACTATCCTGGAGTAATAGTGTCCGTCAGTGGATAGGACTTGTGGCTTGTGGATTCAATCCAGTGGTTGGGACCTGATTCCAACAAATGCTCGGCAATCGCAGACTTGTTTATTTGGCGGTTTTTTACAGCTATGATGTGTTCTTTGACCCTCTCAGCGATAGTACGTTTGGTCTGTCCGATGTATGAAATACCACAGCTGCAGTGTACCTTATAAACACCCGGTGTCTGTAGAGGAATGGTATCTTTAGAGGTTCGCAGGTGGTTTACGACTTTGGAGTGTGGCCTATATACAGTCTTAATGGAGTATCTTTGTTGTACTGTTCCAATTTTGTCCGTCACTCCTTTCACGTACGGCATAAATGCTGGTGCTCTGCTTACTCCCAAGGGTTGTACCTTGCTCCTTTCACGGTGTTGTGTATGTCCCTGATACCCGTTCTGCTTCCACACTTCCTGAACATGAGCGAGCTCTTTCTGTAAGTGTTCAGGGTCGCAAATATCATATGCTCGACTTACCAGCAACACCGCAACGGATCTCAAGTGTCGCGGATGATGATGTGAACCGGCATTCAGGTACTTGTCCGTGTGTGTGGATTTGCGGTACACAGTGTGTCCGAGAGAACCACTCTCTCTCACTGTTACTTTGACTTTGACATCGAGAAAAGCCAATGATCTGTCCAACTCCATTTCATGAGTAAACCGGATGTTCCGGTGTATGCAGTTCAAGTGGCTTAAAAATTGTTCTACTTCTATTGGGCCCTCTCATAATACAGAAGATATCATCCACATATCGCTTCCACAGTTTCACCTGTGCTAACTGCATGTCTATGGAATCTTCAATGTGTTCCATCCAAATGTTTGCCATCACCGGTGCTACAGGGCTACCCAATATAAACCAACCAACTCAATAATCGCGTAAACGACCTGTTAGTCTTAAGTTTATAATGTGTACAAGACGCGAAAGTTTAAAGAAACCATGAAACAGTTCAGCTTGGTCAAAACCGGCGCACCATGGCTCTTATATACAGTTTTACTGTAAACAACACAAGAATTCGCTTATATTTTAGAAATGTAATATGCGCCAGTTATGAAGGTAAACCTTATTTTTGTAATTTGGAAAACTACGGAAGTTTTTTGTCACTGACACTGACACACATAAATAAAAGCCTCAAAGCCTCATCGCCTATCTTTACTACTCCATAGGCAATGTTTGAATGATGATGACTTCTCCAAACTTCTCTTTCCATAGATAACCTCCTAATAGATTCCGCATTACTGTAATTTTGTTCCTTACCGAGTTCACCTGTTTTGGCGGAATGCGAGGGGCGCGCGGAAACATGTAAGTGCGCTATGATTGGCTGTTTCAAGGTCAATCTTCGAATACACCGAATACTAGAGATGGGATAGGGATGAAAATGTGTCGATAAAATTTTGATACTCGCAGATATATTATAGTTATATTTTTATAATTTTATTATATCGTTTATTCCTTAATATTCTTATTATATACATTTTTAAATACATTTATAAAAAACACAAATACATTTAAAAATATAAAAAATATTATTTATTATTATAATTTTTATAGGAATAGGTATCAGGACTTAATCAAGAGGGACAGGTATTATCAACTCTCAGTTCCTACTTACTACCTACCACTAAGCCACGAGCCCCCCATCTCTGATGATGATACATTATAATTTTATATTTTTATTCAATAGATGTAAAGTAATATAATTTATATTAAGAAAGAATTTATAAATAAATATCAAAAACTGATGTCATCGGCGGGACTATAATTTCTTTCTTAATATTTTACGTTGTTATTGGTGGGAAACCAACTCTCCCCACGAGATGTTGCATCTACCCATTTCTTTTTCCTCTCGGGGCATCCAGGAAACCTATAAAATAATATATATCTCAGTTACATTGCTAATACTAAATCACATTAGCTGCGAAAAAAAATTATAATAATGCCAACACACAAATTGGTCGCAAATAATTCGCAGCTTACCGAAATTCAACCGGGCGCAGTCGCGGGCGACAACATGTTGCTTATTTATAGGTACTACTTTTAAAGCACCTACGGCAATAATACTGCAAAATATCGATGACGTACTATATCATATTGATATCCCATCACTATCGATTCAAGTGCTATTGTAATGTATTGTTAGAAAAGGATAGCTATTATAATTTGGCTAATGAGTGAAAGAGTAATTTCAAAAAGACATCAACGGGTTCTAAATGGTTTGTGTTTATGTTCTATTACCAACCAGAATAAATTGAACTCCGGTGCCTAGTCAATTTTATATTTACATTTATGTCTGATTTACTTACCGGTGAAATGTAATGCCATCTTTTTGGTAATTTGATGTCTTCGCCGACTTGCCATACCATTTCACGGAACAGGAAGCCATTTAAAATGTAAAATGCTTGCAAAAACAATTTTTTTAAATTATAAAATCGCACGTGGTCATAGGTCGCGAAGTTGGTTGTCACTGACGTCGTGATTTTAGGCATAGCTTTACATGCTTGCGAAATCAAGTATGAGTGGCGCGCGTTTGTTGCCCTGCATGCGGAATCTATTAGGAGGTTATCTATGTCTCTTTCCCACGTTCTGTTGGTCTATTAAGGGAGCCAAGCGAGCGGCATCCCAAGTCTCTGGTTTTCACTATTATTTCCTGTTCTTCCATTTTACTAATAAACTGTAGAGCACACCATTTTACATGCAATAACCACTGGATCGAGTTTATAACGATATAATTAGTCATCTAATTCGTGCAATTATTCATGAAATATTTTTATTAACGTAACTCAACTTTTCAACTTACCCTCTACAACAATATTAATTCATATTTAATTTACGTTAATAAATCTTAACTTGAGTAATAATAGGCTCATAAATCCAAACTGGGATGTAAAAACAGAAACTTTTTCATATATTTAATTTCTTAAAAGGTACCGTTACCCTACGACCTTTTCGTTTTTGGGGTTGTTTTGCATTTAACCCCGGGGAACATAACAAGGTTTATGAGATAAATCGAATCATTCTTTATAAAATGATGGGTTATGTGTTTCGGAACCTATTTTATGGACACTTATCTGTACATTTACGAGATTATTTATGTATTCAGTAACAAGTGCATAAATGTGTATATCTATCTATACTTATAATAAATCTGTAGAAGTGAAAATTCTGTTGAAGATATCAAAAAAATAACCAACCAACCGCAAATAATAAGTTTGTCGTAGGTTTTTTTTTTTTTTTATATTGGGTTCGTCAAATTGACGCCGCCCGCCTGGTGGTAAGTCGTGACGACGTCTAGCTATTGGTGGGCCACTCTCACAGCACACACTACGATAGAGAGTGGCCCTCAACTTGACGACCTACTGATGTGCCTCTTCACGCTCCGCTTAAAGAACCCAGGGTTATTTGTGGGAGGAAACACGTGCACAGGCAGGGCGTTCCAGGCCACTATCGTTCGGCAGAGAAACGAACGGTTAAAACGTTCGGTTCTCGGATTCGGTTCGGGATCGGAAGGAAGAGGATGGGATCAGATTCAATCGCTTTATAAATAAAAAAGTTATGTACATCTAAAGTAACACGCAGGCGGAGCTGCGGGCAACAGCTAGTACTTATAATAAATCTGTAGAAGTGAAAATTCTGTACATTGAAGATATCAAAAAAATAAATGGCAGGGGGTGTTACTAGACCGACACAGAACCCAAAAATGTGATTAAAAAAATTTTTGTCTGGCTGTCTGTCTGTTCAGGCATCACGCAAAAACTACCGGTTCGATTTCGATGAAACTTGGTATAATTATTCTTTAATATCCTGGGCACCACGCTGGGTACTTTTTATCCCGGAACAGTATATACAATAAAAAACGAACTTAATTTTGCGGTTAGATCCCTAGACCCGAGTACTGTACCAACCGCAAATAATAAGTTTGTCGTAGGTTTGTTTTATTTTTTATATTGGGTTCGTCAAATTGACGCCGCCCGCCTGGTGGTAAGTCGTGACGACGTCTAGCGATTGTGGGCCACTCTCACAGCACACAATACTACAGAGAGCGGCCCTCAACTTGACGACCTACTGATGTGCCTCTTCACGCTCCGCTTAAAGAACCCAGGGTTATATGCGGGAGGAAACACGTGCACAGGCAGGGCGTTCCAGGCCACACGGTTCTCGCGAACATGCTATCCACTGTGTGGGAGTGGCATCTCTACCCGGCACGCGTTGTTCGGGATCGGAAGAAGAGGGTGGGATCAGATTGAAGAGCTCTTCAGAACAGGTTACGTCACCCGCAGTGGAGTTCACTATTAATGGTTTTTAGAACTTTTGTCTGTTTGTCTGAATGTTTGAACACGCTAATCTCAGAAATGATTTGATTTTTTGATTTGAACTTGCGGTTTAGTTTTCAATCGCTTCATAAATAAAACAAGTTACGTAGATCTAAAGTAACACGCAGGCGGAGCTGCGGGCAACAGTTAGTCGTAAATGAATAAATAACAAGCCATCGAGATATTTATTTTAATATACGCTGAATACGGAACTTAGATTAAAGAAATATTATTGTAATTAGATTACAAATATCGTCGAGATAAATGACAATACCGATTAGTATACGATACGATACGATATACGATAAGTAGTATAACATTTACGACGTTGTTGTTCCTAAGAAACGAAACTTACACACTGCAATACCAATGAAAGGCAAAGGTGTGTTAAGCGAACGAGTACCTACATATACCTACACACTTCAAATAGGCATTGGTATAGAATTGTGACCTTTTAGAAAATTAGGTTTCCTCTATGAACCCGACCGTCCCATATCATTTAGCGTATAATGTGGAGTGGCGTTTAGTCGGGTCAATTTACTACACTACTGTGTTGTATGTACAATGCAGTTTGCTTCAATAGATAACTTCTGTTGTTGTCTGCGTAACTGAGATTTTATTTGACATCTTGCAGAGCGGAAATGTCTGCTGCAGTAGTTTCTATTCACTGTAATACTTGGGTGGATTCATATATTAAATTAAATGTCACATTTCTTAAGATGACATGACATGATTCATGATACAATAAGAGAACACATGGTAAGATCCTCGCAATATATTCTTGGTTAATATTAAAAAGTGACGATCTTGTTACTTCTCAGCGACACAAAAGCAGCTGAATGTGTCGTCTTAAATATATCTATTTTTACGCCAGTTCTTAAAATGGTACTTTACGATCCTGTGTCACATAATTTAATGGATATGAACTCATATATAATTCTAAAATAAAGTTCATGAAATGGAAAAGAATTTAACAATTTGATTATGCGTAATTCAGTGTAATATAATATACAAAATGTATAATTCATTATGTCGTAGTGTCGATTTCCCCTTTTATCACTTGAAAATCAACAACAGGTAACGTAATTAAATTATACAAATTGAGTAAGTCACGCAGCCACGGAAACTAACCGACATATAAAGGCAAGGCAATCGAAAACGAATGCGATACTCTATGTCGTGTCCTGCCGGATATCGCCGACATGTTGTTATCTTTAGAACAAATAGGTTGAAAATCAATAACACGTTCTTCCTGAAGAACGGTCTGCAGAGACAGTCGATGGGTATGTAATATGTAACATCGGTCCTGGCTTTTGGAAAAAGGTTCTGATTAAATAATGGTCATTGAAAGCCATTAACCAAATCTATCAGTTTTCGAAATTTCGCGAGACACATTAATTGGTTTAGAAATGTTTAGAATGTTTAGAAGTTAAAGTGTTCGGTAACGACAATATACTTGCCCCGTGTTACTGTGCAAAATGAGGTTGTGTAATGCACCTATGCCTATCTCCTCGAGGATATAGGCGTGAAGATATGTATGCATATTTGTGCATAATAGTATGTTATTAAAATAATATCAGATGTTTTCGTAATACTTATACCGTCTAACCACTCTCTATAGATACAAACTGTGTAAATATTTTATTACTAAATTACCGATATTCAAGAATTTCCCGTGCCGTCTATAATTTCATGGTAATTTATAAAAGCTGTTACATCCCACTGCTGTTGATAAATACTTACTATGGTTTTAGTTTTTTTTATACTTAATACCCTCCGATGTTACTCTACCTTTCTTTGTTTTCATATATATTCTACTATGTAATGTTTCTTGTGTAGGTACTTACTAGATATTTGTGAAAATACATGTTCATAGTAAGTTGAGGTGCAATATCAAAAAATATATATAATTAAATAATAAAAGCAGGCGGGACTCAGTTTGCATCTATGTTTGAACTGATATTCGAGTCCCACCTGCTTATAGTTAAATATCTGGTTCAGTGCAGTCTTTTTTTATTATTTAATTATATATTTTTATTTACAGCTTTTTAGTTTTAACTGAATACCCTATGACACTCAGGAGATAAATACCTTTTATTTGTGACCTCATTCATCGAAATCCATCCAGCCGTTTTGCCTATAGAGGGGAACAAAGAAACATACAGACGCGAAACACATAACCCTCGCACGCAGTCGGGTAAAAGTAGTTATCTCATCATTAGCTTTCTAGATTAGTTACACTGAACTAGGATACTTTTATTTAAACTAGGACGATTTAAGTATCTGAAGAAAATCCTCTACAACATAGCATACACATTAACTAGTAAAGCTAATGAAATGCTTTTTGTTATTCCACCCCTACTATAAACGTGTATTTTCAGCGTGTTGACATCAGTGATCTAGTGGTGTCATAAAAGTGGACAAAGGCAATAAAGTAGTCCTTAACCTGCATTACTTTGTGGGTTGAACGTAGTCGGCGAGTCGCACCAGCACTGGCGGCATGCCATGAGGTAGTGTTGTGTGGCGGTTTGACGAATAGTTCAGTTACCACTAGACCGCGCGCCCGCCGGCCGGTTTGAACTAACTACGCGCTACTATTATTTAGTGCACACAACCGGGTAATGGCTCAGTACACCAGTAGATATGCTATTTAACAGGTCGTTTAGTTCACGATTGCGCAATGAGCAAAAAGAAGTCCTCTTAGGTGATGGTTCAAGTCGCTTTTAAAGTTTTGTTGTCAAGTCCGTTTGATGTGTTCGTCAAATTTGGTCAACAGAACGGCAAAATTATATTTTTTTAAATAGAAAATGTGGTCAAAATCCTAATTTGTATAAATAATTCGTACTGTGATCTGTTAAAATCAAGTTATATCCCTAAGTTAAAATCTTGTTTGTATGATCTGATATCGAATGATCAAACCAGTTCATTAGGAATTGATAAGTACTTGAATGATTAATATAGGTACCACAGCTCGGTTGGTATATTGATTTTGCCATTCTGTTGAACCCAAGTGCATTGTTTATGTACGTGTATTATATCCCGCCGAACGACCTCATAAACCACATTTCCATTGTACATTTTGAGCTCGAACAAGGCTTACTTTGCCAATTTTCTGACGATTCAATAAACATACATTACTATGTGTACCCACTAGTCAAAATGTGTTGTGTGTGTGTGTGTGTGTGTTTGTTTACTTTGTTTAGACCTGGGTTCAGGTTTGAAAACCGTTATTTTAAGTGTAGTGGATTAATTTTGATAAAAAAACTGCGCATTTCAACATCTAAGCAGGACCGTGCTGTTATATGCCGATGAATCATAATAATATTTGATAGTTTAACCATGTATCAGTCGTATCACCTATCGCAATGTCAAGTCCGTAATGTATTTTTCTGTCATGACATGCTTCAAAAATATCACTTAGCATAATAAATTGTTATATCAAGCATCAGAACGCGCCATTCACCGTGACCATCTTGCTCACTTTCAAATAATTTCTTAGTCCAATTCGGGTGGGTAATATTCAAAATACTAAACATACAAAACAAACATATTAAGTTTCAAACTTTGACCCAGCCAATTCATTACTGAAAATGTAAAGGTAGGAATATAAATTTAGTTCAATTACTCAGACCCATTTACATACCGCATACGTTATACATACCGCCAATGAGTATTTAGCTTGACACGCCTATCGTTTCGGTTTATTTCACATGGCTATAATACATTCATACAAGCGGCCTACGAAAATCTGTAGCCCGTAGTAGCTCTCGTAGCTTCAGTAGAGCGACGAGACGGGCCAGTGTAGACACTAATGATGTTGACACTAGAGGCGGGCTTGCTTCATTCTTACCGATGGTGGTGCTCCCTTCCCCCTGTACTGTTTCACGCCGCACAAGCTGGCATCCGGCTGAAAAAACTTATCTACCTACACAAGGTGATACTTATTGTGACGTTTAAATTATTTTTAAAAACTGTTTCCCGTTTTCATATTCCATTTTCTCATTGATATAATATTTTATTATCTGCTACTGTGTACCTATAAACGTGGAGCTTCCCTATGTGTGCATTCCCAAATGAATTTTTGTACTACGTAATTCTGCTAATTATGTTAACTCCACGTACTCCCTTATTCCCAATCCATTTGCTAGCCAAATTGGCTTCATTATTCATTTACTCATTAGGTTAGTGGGTATATCCAAACGTAAATATTGTAGGTAGCATACAAAATAATTCAAAAAGTTTATTCCCCTGGCCAAATAAAACAGATACGTCGAAAAGGAATGAACTGTTGGAAACGTAGACTTGACTCTAATGTTGAAACTTGTGTAGTAGGTACGCTCTTTGCAAATATTTTGTGATGAAATCCGGAAACCATTGTCTCCGGCTGTTGGTTTTAAGGTTAGGGAGACCAGAAACAATAAATTTAAACCCAAAATTACTAGTAGTCTACAAGCTTTTCATCATTAGAACGAGAATTGTAATAGGGAAAAATGCTGACCAATATTGATGGATCGAGGAAGTATATACCCTTGGTAATATTTCCTTCTGTACACGGGGTGCAGCGCGGTGGAGCGTAGAAAATAAATATGTAATATATTTCGATGAGTGTAAAGAACGTTGCTGCCGCTTACAGTATAAACATGCTGATTTCAAAGTGACACATTCACTTTGAAATCAACATTACTTGAATTAAACGTTGTAGAAATGTTATTTTGCTTTAAAAAATATTATTTTTCCAAGCGGGGAACTTAAATTTATCGTTTCACCAAATTATTTTGGTTACTATCTTAATCATTTACGTATGTATACAAACTATCCCGACACTTAGAAGAGGCGATACTCGTGGGAGTATGCCCACATGTAGAACACACAAGAACTAGTGGAGAGCGCCATGTACGCTGTATTTGACCCTGTGAGATACATAGTAGCGTACAAGTATGTTCCTACTTTCTAGGTATAACTATAAGGCATGGTTATTCGACCTATAATATTGTTGCAGGCTCCATCATGTTTCACGTGCGGCGGCGGCCAGCGGACGTCCAGCCTCGCAGGCGCAAGAAGAAAGTGGGCGCGGGCGCAGGCTCCGCTGCCGGCCGACCCGGCAACGACCCTATGCTTGTCGAGATGGCACCAGACGCCACAGCGCTTGAGAACGGACGCCGCCTTAGAATCAGTGACGTCGTTGAGGTTATATTCTTTCATTAATTTATAATTCTGATTTACCTATCTATTTTATCATATTAACGGAAAGTAGAGGCTGAAAAGAAGAAAGGTCTTACTTGAATGTTGGTTTTGTACCGCCAAATACCTGAAGAAATGAAGAGGTTTTCTGATACCAAGATGGACTGTCATAACAGGTCCCCGAGTTTTAGTAGCTAATTTACTATACGATCATGCTACACTATCCAGTAGGTATGTGGTTTCACACATCATATATTATGAGTTGTTGAGAAAAGTCAGATGTTTTGGCATCGATCTGTTCGGGGGGATCTATACAAGGTATAACGTTATACTTTCCCATACACTTGAACAGTAATATTTCATTATTCATGCATGCATAAGCTATGCCTACAGCCTTCACACCTCGTATCGCATTAATGCGCAATGGTACACGTATGTCATATCCGCTGTTTCTTTCGATGAAGTGAAATATTTTTGTCAATTTCAAATAGGTTTTTTTTTGGGCGAGGAGAAGTATTGTTTGATTTGATTACTTAGCTTACCTTATATTGAAATGTATAAGATATTTTTCCAGATCCCTTTCATTTGACCAACGTGTCCACTGACATTCTGTTGTCTGTATTAATATTATAAAGACGTAAGATTTGAGTAATCATTGAATAGGCTTCGTAAATACTGAACTGATTTAGATTATTTTTCTCTAATTTGTAACTACATTATCCCCAAGTGACATAGGCTACATTTTATCCCCAGTAATGTGTTCTCGTGGGAATTGGTAACGAAAAACCTAAATCACGCGGGCGAAGCCGCGTTAATCAACTAGTTTAAAATACTAATATTTTCACCTATTCATACTTTTCAATCATTAATTACTTCCTACATACTTAAAATCTCGGAGACATTTAGGTCATACGTGAATTTATCGATTCCTTGTTCAAGTGGGCTGTTTAAACATTCGAAGTATTTATTCATTTCCGACATTTAAAATTGTCTTATTATACTTAACTGTTAGTCACAAAACACAACTCTTATGCACAATCTGGAGAGTTACAAATGCGTGTAAAAATACTAACAAATAAGTAGTCTGAAAATTCAATTTTGATACTCAATCTCGAAGGACTCGAAGATCTAAGTTCACCCTATAATATAATCGGAAGTCGATTTAGCGCATGGGAAAGAAGACAGCCTTTTACGATGCCTGGGAGAGTCGCCGACAGCTAACTTGTTTAAATGATTAACTCTTCGGGTATTATTGTATTAGAAAAAATTTAAAGTAGTAAATAATAATACAGGTGGGTTCGGGTAATGGTACAACACTTCAGCTCTATGGGCCGTCGATACAACCGCGACACTGCGTGGTGGCGCCGGCCGAAGGGGGTGGCTACACCGTCACGCCGCTACACGCAGATGCACACGTCTACGTCAATGGACGCAGAATAATGCACACGCAACGATTACAGGTAAGAGAGTAATGTCAGGCCTCCGTCACTCGCTCAAAGCCGCGCGCTATATACCTACCACTCGGCGTACCTTCGAGAGTACAAACTGGCAGAGGGCTGCCGAACGCCCGCCTGAGCGCTCGCATCGCACCGCACAGCACGTTTCCCACGCTTACGCTTCGAAATGCAGAAACCACGTAATTATTGTGCGGATTATAGTAGGTATGCAAATGGTATGCACTATTTTAACAATAACAAAATGCATTTTTAACTTGGGTTTCATTTACTTACATTTCTTTATGTTTTTCGTGCACCGGGATTACGTTATATTTGGCTTTGGAAGGGTCTCTCGCTCAAACTATTCAGTTTAGAAAAAAAATGATATGAGAAACCTCAATATCATTTTTGATGACTTTTCCATAGATATTATTTATTTTCGTTTTAGGGTTCTGTACCCAAAGGGGAAATACAGAACCCTATTACTAAGACTTCACTGTCCGTCTGTCTGTCCGTCCGTCCGTCTGTCACCAGGCTGTATTTCATGAACCGTGATAATTAGTATACCTTGAACCGTGACATAGTAAAAAAAAATATTTTTATTTATTGATCAATAAAAAATATAAATCATTATATAAAACTAAAACATATTTGATTGAATAATAAAAAAACGGTTGATTCCTAACATTCGTTTTATTACAATAATCATAATAGGTACAACCCTAGCGCATTCTTACGATGGCGTCCCTCGCACGGCGGGCAACACAGTCTCGACTCTATGTACGCGTTTTTAAGGTACAATTCTTCTCGTTCTGTGCAGCAGGTATTATTATTAAAATTTTGTAGGTTAATATAGAGTAGGTATTTTCGCTTTTGTATGGGAGTGATGTATCTGTTACGTAGTAACTATTTATTAATCTGTGGTAATGTATACAGTATATGAATTATTGATAATAAGCATTTGTAGAAATCTACTTACAGATCACTGATAGAGTGGTCCAATACAGCATGTCGGTTGTCTTGATATATTAGGATCTCAAAGATTAAAGCTTCTCTTAATTCCTTAACGAACAGTGAAGTAACAATCTGAAACAACTGTTTTATGAAGGTACGGTTGAAAGCTCATGGAAGAATTAACTCATTTCATAGCGAGTTGAAAGTTTAAATTGCGGAAATCGTTCATTGGTAAAATAGTAGTAATTCACAAACGCTCTGATATCTTACTATTACTGCGATTAAAGGTGAACCATTGGAGTCCAGAGAAAATTTACTGGCGACTTGAAGCCTTGATTTAAAGTCGCTTTATGTTGAAATACCCAATATTCAACCGAATAAACCCCCTTTATAACGAATAAGTGAAACATGTATGTATAGCGCTTTACAAATAGGTAGTTTTGATGCAGGGAGAGATACGTAATAAAATGGGCGACTGCATTTTACAAAAGTACTGCGATGTTACTTTAAAATAGGGCACTTAAAACTACTTCGCCATATCTGTAGCAGTGTGATATGCCACCACCCCGTTTCTTACAATGAAAATCACCTCAACCGCTGTCCGGCTTTATTAAACACGAACGAGCACGTTGCTTCGTCTACCTAATGAAGAGGAAACATATACATACCTATCTCTAAGAACAGCTCTGCTAATGAATCCAGTCCATGGACGTGATTCATTAATGGAGCTCTTTTATACTGATATTATAAATTCTGTAAACTTTATATATTATTTCGCAATTCGACCATCATTTTACTCCTTCTCTGATGAGTCTGTGAAATTTCATACTCCTCTGTCAGGGCAATTTTCGCTTTACGTATGATATATACTTATATAGATACATACTAACATCTGCCTCTTTTCTCGAAGGAGTAGACAGAGGCATTTAGACTTCGCAAGTAACATTTTTGGTGCCACGTGACGAGGGGCGAGCCTATTGCCGCCAGCCGGTAACTTGTACGTTTTCCAGAGCCTCGATCGTTGACCAGTAGATTCACCACTTGAATTTAGGTTGACTTCGGTTTCTTAGATCGAAACGGGATCTCTATGAATGAAACCTAAGATAAATATTTAACTTCCACTTTTTATTTCGACATGTTTCGTACGTCACGTCGCATGTTACCATATATTATGTATCGCAAGACTGTGTGTAATTCGTATCCAGTTTGGATACGAATTTCATATATCATATCAAGATATAGGACCGAATTTTCTTTGCACGTACCTAAACTTGCAAGCACGGGTTATTCAATTAACTCCGATGTTTTTATAAATGGGTTAAGGTTAAACCTTTTGTTGTAAGTAATGTATTCATAGAACCACCCACCCATATGTATAACGTTAACACTCGAAATTATTACATAATTAATAGGTCTTTACCTATGAAATTGCCGTTTGGACTTTGGTCGACAATGACGAATTAAAGGTGATTGTGGAAGCCGATGATACACAATCTACGGCTGAATTAGCAGCAGCTTTCGACATTAGCGTCAAAACAATATTGGTCCATTTGCGTCAAATTGGCAAGGTATAAAGCTTGACAAATGGGTGCCCCACGAACTCAATGATCGCCAGCGCGAAGTACGCGTCGAAACATGCCTTGCATTGGTCAACAGACACACAAATGAAGGAATTTTGAACCGCATTGTTACTTGTGATGAAAAATGGATTCTGTTTGATAACCGCAAGCGCTCAGCAAGTTGGTTGGATCCTGGTTCAGCACCTGAACAATGCCATAAACGAAAACTTACCCCTAGAAAAGTGATGGTCACTGTTTGTTCGTCTAGCGCCGGTGTGATTCATCACAGCTTCTTACTAAACGGGGTGAGCATTACTGCAGATGTGTACTATGAAGAACTGAACACAATGATGGAGAAGCTGGCACATCTCCAACCAGCATTGGTCAATCGCTCGTCTCCGCTTTTCCTGCACGACAATGCGCGACCTCATACTGCACAGCAGACGGTCTCCAAGTTGCAAGAACTGGGGTTGGAAGCTCTCCGTCATCCGCCATACTCACCAGACCTTGCGCCTACAGACTACTACTTTTTCCAGAATTTGGATAACTTCTTGGCGGGAAAGAACCACAACTTAAAAACGTAACGTATTAAAATATTCTACGGTAGTTACCCATCGGCGCTGCTGGTACTGGTGCATAATATTTTTTTTTTTGTGGATCACAAATTTTTGATTCGACCCGGGAATCGAACCCGAGACTTCGGAGTCAAAAGCCGATGTGTGCTTCAAGCTGTAATCCTCATATTTGAAATCTCAATGAAAACGAATTTTGACAACGCTAAAAAATAGTCATAAATAGTCGTACATGTAAAAAAAATAGTCGTATTATAGTTTCGGCGTTACAGCTATAAGTTAATGAGGATTATGGCTTGACCGTCAAGCTGTAATCCTC
Source organism: Nudaria mundana (assembly GCA_963556515.1). Taxonomy (NCBI): domain Eukaryota; kingdom Metazoa; phylum Arthropoda; class Insecta; order Lepidoptera; family Erebidae; genus Nudaria; species Nudaria mundana. The sequence goes on from OY748290.1 coordinate 18,239,458, forward strand.
ATCTCTGGTGCAAGCAAACGGTAAAGCCTATCGAATTGGTTTAGGTTCCAAAAAATAGTCATGAAATAGTCGTAACGACATGCCAAATCTCTCTCAGAAATAGTCCTTCAAAGTTTCCAGAGATATAACGGTAACCTGATGAGGATTATGGCTTGAACATTTGAAAACTTCAACTTTCTCCAGAACGCCTGCGATTTTCGGTTTAAAGTTTATGCCAAAAAATAGTCGTGAAATAGTCGTATGTCGACTATAAATTTGAGCTGCTTTAATTTGAAAAATAAAGTTTTCGTTTGCCCTACATTTGTATGGAGTACAGTCGTGTACAAAATTGATAAGTTCATAATAATATGATATTATTGTGAAACATTTATAATTTGTATCCTTATTAATTACAATCGAAAGCTTGCAAATACGTACATAACTTGTATAAATCTCATGTGTTTTCTGTCCGTTGAGGTTACTACCCTTATATTTGTGATTAGCTACGCCAAATATATTTTTTATTATTGATTTAATTAACTTAATCATAAGAAGTAGATTTTTAATAGCTCTAATGCAATTGATATAAAAGTTTGCAACTCTTTTGTCTACATTTTAAAATATTGATTGGTGACGGAACAACTGTGATTATTATGATTAAAACTTTTTTGTAGTAGTAAGTTTTAAGACAATGACAAGATATTCTGATGGTTTACACTTTAATAGGTACTTAATTTAGTTAGTACTGTACTTTTATTCTATATAAGTAATTAAAAGTTTTTTATATTGTTGGTGTCGGATTCGTTTATGGAATTTGTGTTTTTAGAAAATGCACTCAACCTATCAGCGCCGTCTATTGAAAATTTCTAGAAACAAACTGAATGAACTAATCCCACACCAACACATATTGAACTAACTGTGATATTGGTGATCAAAACTAATTGCTGTGATATAAACATATATGTACTGAGATTTATACAAGTTATGTACGTATTTGCAAGCGATCGGTTGTAATAAATAAGGATACAAATTATAAATATTTCACAATAATATCATATTATGAAGTTATCAATTTTGTACACGACTGTACTCCATACAAATGTAGGGCAATCGAAAACTTTTCTTTTTTCAAACTAAAGCAGCCCAAATTTATAGTCGTTCATACGACTATTTCACGACTATTTTTTGGCATAAACTTTAAACCGAAAATCGCAGGCGTTCCGGAGAAAGTTGAAGTTTTCAAATGTTCAAGCCATAATCCTCATCAGGTTACCTTTATATCTCTGGAACCTTTGAAGGACTATTTCTGAAATTTGGCATGTCGTTACGACTATTTCATGACTATTTTTTGGAACCTAAACCAATTCAAGCCATAATCCTCATTAACTTATAGCTGTAACGCCGAAACTATAATACGACTATTTTTTTTACATGTACGACTATTTATGACTATTTTTTAGCGTTGTCAAAATTCGTTTTCATTGAGATTTCAAATATGAGGATTACAGCTTGAAGCACACAAGCCGATGCACTATCGACCACGCCACCAAAGTAGTTATATTAAGTATGTAAAGCTGTAATTAGACTCTCCTCTACATATTTCATTATGTCGGCAACGTTAGAAATTTGGAAATTAGATAGGAATGAGTAATGTTTGGTCCCAGAGCTATGGGCAGAATCTCACGTGGGTTAAGGTACACAAAACTTGACTTAATATCATAATTTGTGTTTATGAATTTGCATAAGTTAATATTAATTTTCATGTTGGTACATATTTGTACTCTAATTAATTAGAGTTGTTTTCTCTCAGCACGGGTGCCTACTTAAATTCGGACGAGTTTCGACATTCCGCTTCGTAGACCCGGCACAAGAGAACCTCATTAACAGAAACTTAGCCCAATCGCAACACTTCGGCTCCGGCTCAATATACGACAGGTGAGAGTGGGTTCGATACTCGCTAGATACTTTATATGTTGTGGTTAGTTGCGCTCCCTTACAATCCAAACTCAATGTAGTTCGACTTCAACATTTTATCGTCAATAGTTTATCAAATGAAAATCAACGCACAAAAGCAGTATTTTGATACAACTTACAGTTTTATTTAATTCTTTAGGCATACACACTATCAGTCCCGTCGCTTACCTAATCACTTTCTGTATATTTTATGTTGTGTCATTATTCTTCGTCATCGTTTGTTTTCTTTTGCATGTTTCTATCACTGGCTCACGAATATCCGCTTGTGTACGTTGCCCTTACGTTAGATCGCCGATGTCTCCCGGCGAGACCAGCGGCGCCATGTCGCCCACCTCGCTGTCCTCCCAGCAGCCCGACACGCTCGACTCCAACGCGAACACCACCGCGGACACGGAGTACCCGCGGACCATGAGTCCCGTGTCGCACGACACCTACTACAGAGACGCCGGCGACACCATCCCGCCGTACAACAACAACACCTTGAAGCTCGACAACGAGTCGCTCGTGTTGTCGCAGCGTCTGAGCGATGCGAAGGATGAGTACGCCAAAGACGACCACTCGAGCTCTGTGTACAACGATCAAGATCAGAGTACCAATATGAACCGCACCAACAACTCACAGTACAAAGACAATTACGAGACGACGTTCGATCTGGACGGCAATGTCGAGACGAAGAGTATATGCAGCGCTAAGAGCGGGGGCTCCGGTCATGATAACAGGTATTCACGTTAACGCAGTCGTTATTTTAATTTTATTTTATGTACATAGCCAACTTATTGAATAACTCGGGTACCGTTGATATGATTCACAACTTTTAAACAGTTCAGAACTTTCCGAATCGTCAAAGTTCTTTTGTCATTGAAATGAGATAGATTCACATTCGAATAAAGGAGAGTTTAATGATATTCATTAATCCCGTGACCTCGGTTTAGGTATGTTAAGAATTTATGTTTAGGGTGAATGCACCTCGAAATTAATTTGCAATTCAATTACGGAAGATTTGATTATTATTTCTTGCATGGTTCTTAATCGTTATTTATGTTGTGACCAGGATGAGCAGCGTAGGCAGTGGGGCTCGTCAAGAAGCAATTTTGCCTGCGGTCCTGGAGTTCCCAGAGGCTGGTCAAGCACAATTTCTGGCTGCCGTCATCACAAGGCTGGATCCTCACGCTCCTGCCTTCAAACTAGCGCCTGTATATACACTGTACTTATGTGCCAGGTAAGTCATATATGTAAATGTAACCACATACATTAATACAATAACATCCTTGGAAATAAATAGCTACAAAATTTAATAGTTCAAAGGACTTCCTGTTATATTAACTATCTAAGATTATTTGTACTCATTTTCCGATTTTGCTGATCATCATTAGTACAACTGCTTCCAAATGTTTAACAATTGTCGGGTCCGACAAGGGTTATCTCTGTTAGTCGTATTCAATCGGTTCCACGGTCATAGGGTCCGAAAATGACATTTAATTTATTGGAAACGACCAGACATAAGAGACTTTCATATATCACAAAAGATCGAATTGCCAATCTAGTTCAGATTCAATAAGCGACCGAATGGGTGATGTCCCTGAACATTCCGCCCGATTTCATTTGCCGCTCCAACATGATAGTTCGCTTGACCTTGTTTTATGTTCGGTAGTTAGGATTATGTAAACCGAACTGTAGACCGAATGGGTGATGACACCGATTCATGCAGTTCAGTCCATCAGCGAGATCTTAATCGGAGCACATAAAAATGTTCTACAACGACGAACAAAAACGTCATTCCACTACAATAAGAAACAAAATAAAATGAAAATCGTCTCGTGTTTCAGTCAGGACTAAACGAATTTGTACAATTTGTGTAAAATAATACACCGGTAATTACCACATGTATGGCATGTGGTAATTACCGGTGTATTATTTTACCACATGCCATACTACGTAGGATAAGTTTATCTTGGAATGTAAAAGCATTTCGTTGAGCGAGTGGAGTATTGATTCTAAATAGCAAGAAATAAAACAAGATTAAGCATCCTGTATTATATCGTGCTAGTTTTATAGTCGTTTCTCTTGTACTAAAAACTATAACATGGAAATTTGATTTACCCATTAGTCATTATGTTAACTGTTCATTATCAACTTACTTATTTCCCTCAGTGAACAACTTACGAAATTTATTAACGAACTTAAGCTTTACTTAAGAAATTACCTCTTTTATCTTCATAAATTGCGCTAATTTGCAAGTAATTATAATATAAGGAATCCGAAGAAGTCAAGCTGACGACACTATTAGGTAATAGTGTCGTCAGTCGACACGCTCACGTTGCTTTCTATTCGACTTTAGGAGAAAGTTGGTAAATTCGTGACGTTACGAATCGAGACGAGGCGAACGATAGTTTAGAGGGAGGGAGATATAAGTTAGTGAAGATAGAAAGAGAGAGAGAGATAGAGAGTTACTTTTCGTATATGATAAGAGACAGAGATGCGAGCACACTTTTTTTGTCTCTTCCTCACTTAGAAATTTTACTTCAGTCGTTTGGTCTAAAGCATACTAGTTTTTTTTAAATTTATGTTTCGTGTCACCACATACACAAAAAAAATCAAATTATATATATTGTTTGACAATTAAAGGACCTTCATTTCAACTACCCAGGTACCGAGCGTCTACTCATTACCGTCCAGAACTCACGCCGACAGAGCGGGCGCACAAACTGACCGCTTTCTTACATCACGTCGCCACACTCATACACGCCACTGTACAGGTACCATACATTCATTACTTGATAAATTACATGTAAATCTTTAAATTTTTCAATTGTACTCCACGTCTGAGTGTCATTAATGAAACTCAAATTTGTATTGATTGAGTGCACAACTCAGCGTTACAGGTTAACGAATATGAGTATAATAGGCAAACAATGTGACGTCGGTTATGTCTGGGACTAAGAGCATTGATAACGAATGTGCCAATTACTAAAGACTCCTCCTCACTGAGATAGCTATGTATAATTTGATAGGAAAGATGCACAGACTCAGCAGCGCAAGCGTTTTGGATGACCAACGCCAGTGAACTACTGCACTTCCTCAAGTACGACAGACACATATCGTCCTTCTCCACACAGGCGCAAGATCTGCTCTCAATAACTGTACAGAATGCCTTTAGGTAAGCTCTAGAAAATTTACTATTTTCAACCGACTTCCAAAAAAGGAGGACGTTATCAATTCGACTGTATGTATATTTTTTTATGTTTGTTACCTCAAATCTTTAGCCTGGATGAACAAAGTAAGTAATTATTTAAGGACATTTCATAACAGCGCACACACAGTACTCACAATAATTGTTCCGAATCTGGTATTAGCGCGTCTGTCGTAAGCGTTATAAAGTACATACTCACTACGTCACAGAAGCAGTAAACTAACGAAAAACCTATTACTACTGAAATAGGACGTTAATCATTTGGCGATAAGTGGGTGTGAAGAACGGGAGATGTTGATGTTATCGGTTTATTTATGCCAAGAATTATTTTGCATTAGAAACTGGTACGCAATCTAAACTCTGCAAGGGTTAATCTACGGATTATTTTTGACTTCTGAGCTTTTTAGGGCAAAATTACCAAATAATGTTTCTATTGTTTACTCATTACATACAAATGTTATGATCTGCAGCAACCTAGTGACGTGCTTCCAAGAGGAGCTATCCCGCAGCCTCGCCACGTTGACGAGCGCGGCGGTGGGCGACGCCACCGAGGCGACCGCGCCCACGCTGCAGGCGCTGGCGGCCGCCATCGTGCTGCTGCGCAGGTGTCGGGTCAACGCCGCGCTCACCATACAGCTGTTCTCGCATCTGTTCCACTACATCAACGCTGTCTGTTTCAACAAGGTCAGTACATTTATCATATCAACTTAAATAGTGTTAGAACTCCGAAGCCTGGTGGATCCTTGACAGACCAACGACGGGTGAGACTGGCGACTCAGATATTCCCAAAATTGATCAAGGAAATAGCAAAAGACTGATATTTAATTTTTATGCAAGGACCTACCGGAAGCAGTTGACCACCTGATGCCATGTCCAACATATAGGTCGAGGTCATTTCATTTATAATTTTGGTCGTTTGTGACTATGAGGTATTTTGACAGGACTCGTGACCCACTTTCTGTGTATTTTGTTAAGGAAAAATTATGATGTCTATATTATGTTTATTTTTCTGCCAGTTAACTTGGAAATATTATGATCTTCTTTATATTTTTACGCATAATACAATAAATTGTCTATAATATGTTTGTATCGATGTAGTATAATGTGTGTGTGTGCCCCCCAGCTGGTGACGGAGCCGGGCATGGTGAGCGCGCGCTGGGGCCTGGCGCTGGCGGCGCGGCTGCGCGTGCTGGCGGCGTGGGCGGAGCGCCAGGGTCTGGAGCTGGCGGCCGAGTGCCACCTGGCGCGCACGTCGCAGGCGGCGCGCCTCGTGCAGGGTGCCTACCGCTCGGACGAGGAGGTGTGCGGCGCGCTCAAGCAGTGCTTCAAGCTCAACTCCGTGCAGGCGCGCGCGCTGCTGGCGCCGCTCGTGCCGCCGCCCGCGCTCGAAGCCGGCCTGGCCTACGTGCGCGCGCACTCCGACGAGCTGTACCGCGCCGACGGACGCGAGATCCGCCTGGAGGAGAGCACGTGGCTGGGCGCGGGGCTGCTCATCCCCAGCGACGGGTTCAGCGCGGAGGTGGTGTGCGGCGTGCCCCCGGGCCTGGCGGAGTTCGTGGCGCCCCTGCAGCGCGGCGGCCTGTGTCGTCTGGCGCACCAGCCGCACGCGCTGGGCGTGTGGACCGTGTACCTGTGCGCCGGCCCGCAGGCGGCCCAGTCCGCCCGCCCCGCGCACCCGCCCGCCGCGCACATCATACACCTGCACAAGAACTCCAACGGGATGGGGCTCAGCATTGTCGCCGCCAGGGTAACTACATCACCTATGTGCTACACTTTAAGTAGATACCTTTTAGGAACGTCACTACGCACCAAGTGAAACACTTGTATGGCTTGATATGTCGATGGTTCTTACTCTTTCACGCAAAATTACTAAATGAACAGTGTTTAAACTACTGGATATGTACGCGCAAACTATTACACGCGGTATAGTTAACAACCTAAATATAAAAAAATAATAATATTTTCCATTTTTTGCAGGGTACGGGTCAGAGCAAATTGGGTATCTACATCAAGTCAGTAGTACCGGGCGGTGCGGCGGCCGCAGACGGACGGCTCGAGGCCGGCGACCAGCTGCTGTCCGTCGACGGACAGTCGCTCGTCGGTATTAGCCAAGAGAAGGTACATACATACATATAAACTAAAATATAACATTATTTAGCTCTATAAAAGTACAGGAATTAATACCAAAATTTTGGTAACTTTTTTTATAGTTATTATACTAACGTTGAATACTTTTGTAGGCCGCAGAATTCCTGGTGCGTACCGGTCCAACGGTGACACTCGAGGTGGCGAAGCAAGGCGCCATGTTACACGGACTTGCTACTCTGTTACATCAACCGGCATACAACCAAAAACAAGGTACGTGCTGATAATATGAACAGGGTTGTTATATAAATTACCTTGTACTGGCTCATACAATTATTGTACACATTTGGAACTCTTATTTATTTCTTCATGTACATACAACATTACAGAATGTATACCCACGAAACCCAAAGGCGCTACCTATCTGTATAAGATCTCTTCACTGTATGCCCGTGAGAGGAAATGTATGTATTAAAATGCTAATGTGTGTAGTTAAATAAACGTACAATAGGTAGGTTGATAGGTATGTGTACTATAACTTCATAATATTATAAATATAAAAGCATAGCAACTATTGTACATACGTTTATTATACATTTAGCTATAACAAACATAGTCAAGAGTCGAGTTTAGAAGAGAAGAACTTATTAAGTATCTTATTCTTACAATCTCAAAGTTATTTTTGTATAGGATTTGTGTATTAGATACTAAAGTGAAATTTAGTTGGAATGTTTATAATGTGTGATGTGGTGGTGGTGTTGGTGGTGACGTCGGCGTATTACACAGACGAGGAGGTGCAGTACGAGGACCGCATGCGCCGCAACTCCGGCACCTTCACCAACCCGCACCCCGCGCTCCTGAGGCCCACCTCGCCGCTCTCGGAGCTCGCCACCGCAGGCAATCATGTGTTTTACCACTATATACCTCACCGTACATACGCCTTTTCGAACCCCGCACCCGACCGGTTACCGGCCGCTCCTTATTTTGATGTTTAGTTCCTCGTCGTTCTCTTTATTTGCTGTTCAAGTTTTTGTTTTTACATCGTTTACAGTTTATTAATGTGGTATATTTTTGTTGAAAGTAGTAGTCGGTTTTGCTTCGATTACTAAACTGAGTTGAAGTTCACGTAAGTATTTTTGCAGGGTATGGTCGCCGGCCGTGCCACCATCGATGTCAGATGTTGAGAGACGAGTCCACGGAGTCTAGTACTGACGAGAGCGAGGAGTGGTCGCCGCACTACCACGGTTCCATACCTAGATTGATAGTGACTTTGGATAGGGAAAATAACCAGATGCAGGACGACATGTCCCCTGACACTCCAGGTTGTCCGATGGAATTTCAGTGTCAAGCGGCGACGCCTCGTCCTATCCCGGTGTTCACATTTACTTGTGAAGATTTCGACGAACGACACCCGACTAGTCACGATGTCTGTGATTGTATTACTCAGGCTGAGGATCCACCTCCCGTTCCCGAGCCACCGATATATTACGACCAGCTCAGTGATAACGGCGAACCGACGTGTTTGCCACCACAAATGAAGCCTATCGACACTAAACTTACATTAGATTTATTCAAGTCCCGTACACAAGAAAATGAGTTTTATAGGCGCAGATGTACCGGAGTTGACGAATGTGTGAGTGCATGTGAGTGCTGTCGAACACCTCAGCCTGAAGCCCAACAAATACCGTATATTGATGAACCGAATTTCGAACCGTTAATATTTGAAAATGAAGCGCCACCTAATAAAGTTGCTACACCAAAGATACGACGTATATTACCTTCTTTATCTCTAGACCAGTCTGAGTCTGATCTTAAACCAGAAACTGCCGATGCCATATGTCAGACGCCTACATCGCCTTTATATCGTGAGCCAAGTATAGTCAAGAATAAACCTAGTACTAAAAAAATGGATCACAATATAAATATTAAACAAGACTGTGAAAGAATAGACAACATTCAATGTCGACTTAAAAGAGCAATATTTAGTGTGTCTACATCTATTTCGGGTAAATCCGAAGATACAGAAGTAACGTCTACTTACTCAACTACAGACTCCTTAAATCCTACAACAAACGAAATAGTTGACATAGAAAAGGTTAAAATACAAACCCCTGCTGAACCCGGTGCTAAACAAATATTAGACTGTGTTAATCGAAAGTCGTGGAAATCTCCAGATGAATTCCGACCCGCCCTTGGCAAAGTAAAGGAGTTGACTAAACATTTCAACGACATTAACTTAAAGTATTGCGTAAAAATGTACAAAAGAAACTGTCAATCGAGTCCAAATCTTAGCGTTCGTAACCGCGACGAGAAACCGACCAATGTAAAAGACAATCTTCCCATCAGTACAAGCCTAGCAGATATACAATACGAATTTCTTAAAACAGATACTTCTGACACTAAGGAAGTAAAAATGTCTGACGATGAAGTCAAAAGTATATTAATACAGTTGGAAGACTGGTCCAGATATGGCTCTCGTGGTAGTGAAGATACTTTGGCTCATGGTAACGAATTCGAAGTACCAAACCTACCATCTGAAGAGCACACCGAAAATATGCAAAACGGATTCGTATTCAATGAAATTATTCATAAAAAACCTAGACGAATAACACTGGATAACATAAGGTTAAGATCGACTCAGTCGAGCACGAATTCTGATCAGGCCAAAAGCAAGGAATCTCTCACAAGAAGTCGAAGTATAGAAAAAGTCACCGATGACCGGCTGCCCAGAGTAGTAGCAATGACACCATCCTCTTCATCATCTCTTGAAGTTTCCATGGCTACGAGATCGCGGCTCGCGGGTGTCGCTCGCAGTTGCCCCGACATCAGCGGGGAAGGCGAAGTCCACACAACGTGTAAGACACCATACACGCATGATGATAGGTGTGTGATAGCCGAACGCACCATTCTAATTTTTTTTATTGATGTCGCTTCACCGATTCCTTTCGTTTCGTAGGTGCGCATGGTCATAGTTGGTCAGTATTATTTATCGTAGATCTAACTATATTTTACTTGCACGTGTATAATGTTATTTTAATCTACTGTGTCGTTGTTTTTAAATTAGGATACAATTGGCACTGTTAAAATAATTATAATGTGCCACCCCTTAATCATTTTATAGAAATGGTTCATGCATTTTTTTTGGTAGCAACAAATACTAGGTATAATTAAGTTCCGTATTCTCTTAGATTAAGTTTATTAAATATATATAACTACATTTGGAACTTAATCCAATTACGCCTGTCATGTTATCGTCTGCCAGACGAAATTGATCAGCAGTTGGTTTTATGAAAACTTTAAATTGTTAGAGCACATTTTCATCATTTTGTATTTTGCAAGCATACGTCACCAGCCGAAATATATTACAAAGGTGATGCTCGATGTACAGTGTGAGTACATTTAGTACTTGTGCCAGGTAATGGGCCGGGCGCGATGAGACGAGCCTCCGAACGGGACCTGCCGTCGCGACTGGCGGCCGAGCCCGTCAAGTCCAGTAAGAGTACACCCGCGCTGCACCACGTGGCCTCGCCGCCACCCACCAATCAGCACCAACCTGTTCCCAACAGGTATGAATATGATCCCTGACTACTGTTTAGTTTAAAATAATGAAATTATTGTTTGTAAACAAATCAAACGTTATACAAACTTAAAGGAAAAATGTGAGACGTATTGTATCGGAATAATATGGACACATGTATCTGAAGCTGCAACATTTATGACTTTTGACGTTCTCTTGTGAACATGATTGGTATGTTTGTGTGACATCAGCGCGTCATCCCACGCAAATGTAGCGAGCGCGGGCGCGGGCGCGGGAGCGGGAGCGGGCGCGTGGCCCGTGAAGTCTCGCAGCAGCCACAACCTGTCGGCGCCCGCGCAGCACGACGCCTTCTACCAGAACCTCTCTACTGTACACTCACAGCAACATGCATTGAACGACAGGTACCGCCTGTTTCATTAAATAAATTATTCACATTTAAATTTTAAATACATACTATGATAGATAGATATAAAAATAATGAACGAATATTGTACCCTTGTAATGGAATTAGATATTTATGTCACAAGTAGTTTAGCTATCCATTAAGCTGTGTGATATGTTTCGCAGATGGTCGTCTCTCCGCAGCTCCACAGGCAGCAACCGGCCGCAGTCGGCACATTTCGCGGCACAGGCAGAGCCCCCGGATTCACCGTTGCATCAACAGGTGATAACTAAGTTACGACTGACTAGACAAGCTTCCAATGTCGCAAATCGTAAACAAATTTTTGTTGGGGGTACTTTACGATTTATGGTCTTTATCTAAGTTTACACATATTAGCAAACCTTATATTTAGCATTCGAACCTGAACGGTCTGTAAGGGGAACTAATGAATATCTTTTGTTCAGCAATTACAATCGTCCAGTATGAGTGCGCGCGCCGCCAAGTTGGCGGAGATGTCGGAGGAGGTGTCGCGGCGTCAGCTCGCCTACCACGCGCAGCTCAAGCAGACGGCGCCCGCTCCCGCCTCGCACCATCAACATGTCCTAGGTAAGTGCCAAGGACCTGACAACCAACTTTTAGTGAAGATTTATAGTAGGCCGGCTTGGAGAGCAGCCGGAGCGCACTTGTATAGACATGCCCGGACAAGACGCGGATCAGGCAGACACTAGTCACAAAATGTATCAATCCGAGCTACGTACACAACAGTTAGCAGCACTCCCCGCGCATGGACCGGTCTAGTATAATTCATCCTTAGTCTTTTGCACTATAATCTATGTAAGTTTTATGTTTCTCCATTTTATTTTGACATAGACATTGGTTTTGAGGTACCATTATATAAATCTTTTAAATTTCGTAAAATTGTACCCTTAAATGCTGTAGATATTGCCTGCGAAACTATTTGGATTTCATTTTGTAAGAAAAATATCTCCAATATTTTGCGAAAAACAATGATTTTATATACAATGGATTTCGGATCATCGCTCAAAAGTGTCCGAACTAAAAGAGAAACAAAACGCTAAAAGAGAAACAATCGCGCGCCAGTCTTGATTTTGACAACTGAACGACAACACGTTGCACAATGCCGTACTGTATTGTAAAAACGTGTAAAAACTACGAAAAAAAAGCAAGACGGTGTATCATATTTTTAGTAAATAAGCTTTTGTTTTATCATTTGATTATTTCAATTTATTATTTCACTTAAAATACAGTATTTCGTCGATAATAAATTAAAAGACAAAAGTAAATATTGCAATCCAGTCCAATACCGAAGTATCTATCTGTCTCTTTCGAATTCATCTCAAGCTCAGTAAAAAGAAAGAGACCATTTCATTTTCACTGAATAATGTACTAATAAAATGACCATTCAGATTTATTCGGATTACCGATAGCGATGAAACTATTTGGAACAAAGATTATAGTGGAGACGCCTTGGCTCTTTATGATTTTTTTTTCGTTATATGAACCAACATCTATTTCAGTTTTCCACGGGATCCAGTACACTGTGCACAATGGAAAAATATTATTGCCCTAGCACGGTGAGAAGAATATTTTGATCCAAAAAATAACAATCTTGTTTGTTCGGCTCATTTTATGGACATAACAAAAAGAGGTCCGATCTTTATGAAACTTGTACAAGAATCCCTTAATTGAATACAATTTTTTCTTTTGATTGGGATGGAGGAGATAAGGAAATAATTTTTTTTTAATTTTCACAGGGTATCATTGTTATTACATAATTACACATGTCATTTTATTTCGTGTATGTACTGTTATTTTGTTTTTTATTTGGATTCTCGGTAATGTATTCCCACGGGAATAGGGGCCGAGATAACTATATCTCGCGGGCGGAGTCACGGTGATCAGCTAGTAGCCAATAATGTCGTATCCCAAAAATTAACCATAAGATAAAAATAAATTAATGACGCGCAGTTTTAGCAACCAATTCAGTCACTTGAAACACGGCTATCTTGTAGTAGACGTAGCGACATAGCGTTATGAAAATAGTAATGAAAGCGGAAGAACTTTGACACCCGCAAGAAGTTTGCATTTATAATATTATAATTAGTTAAATTCATTAATTCCCTTTTTGTTATTCACACACTACAGTTACTTATTATGAAACTGACTCGAAAAAAAATAATCTTTGTCAGTCGTTAATTAGTTTTTCAGCTTATTTCGTCTAATATAAACAAGTAATTACAATTTATAAGATTATGGAATTTATTATAGTCTTACATTAATTATTACGCGTACTTAGGTACATATCATGGAATCCTTAAAAGACTTTAACAAAATAAACCTACTCCATTGTTTCTATGATCACGTAGTTCAAGTTGAAGCTGCATAAGGTGAATTAGTCAGGCGGACAGATAGAAGCTACGTAATGCGATAAATTAGTGCAAACAAAAGTGAACACTATTCCGTTGTATCAAGGTTTAAATTTTAATATGAAATTTGTTTTTATCTATGTATGCCTATGTATAATGTATAGGTCGACTCGGGACATTATTTTCTTGCGATTTGTTCTAGATCCTATGTCCATTGTATTATAAGGTCTTTGGCGAAAAAGTTAGGATATAGGGATAGTCACGTTAATGATATGAACCGGAACTCAATTTTCATTTATAGTGTTTGTAAGCCAGCCAAGTCCGGAGCATAATCACTCTCGCAAGCAATAGGAAAAATGTACAAAAATATTAAAATACATTATTGTATGTGCAGGTCCCGCGCAATCGCTGTCCCAGCTCTCGCAGCTGTCCCAACAGGCCCAGCCGCAGCACTACCCGCAGCAGCACGCCGCCTCGCCCATGCCGCACCAGAACCCCATGTCGCCAATGTCGCCCCTGCTGCATGTGCATCCACAACAACAGATCTATCACAACCAACACATGCCGCCGCAGAGGTACGTCCTGATGCCACAACGGTTTGATATTGTAAAAGTTACACTGCATTGATGATGGTATTTGTACTTGATCATTTCTCTAAAAATAATTCATGAAAAACATAGTATAAATTACTACAATTTGTAACAAAATATCCAATCGACAGGTACGAATGGATGCCGCCCGGCCCTCCCTCACCGCAGAGATCACAACCCCCTGTTGCCCCGAAACCTCAGGTCTGTAGATAATTCAGTATATTTTTTTCAGAACACACTGAAATTTTAATGTGAGATAAATTCAGTATCTAAATACCTTTATAATATTAGGGTACAAGAAGAACAGAAATGGAAGCTGACGAACTTAGTGCCCAATCTCAAGCAATATCTCAAATGCAACAGCATTCCCAACTGCCACCGCACCTGCAACCGCAAGCACCATCACAACTGCAACTGCATGCGCAAGCGCAGCAGCCGTCAGCGGGTCTTGTACAACCAGAAGATGGTAAGTTTGGAATGTCATTTTATTGTCACCAGTCATCAATTTGTTAGGTTAGATCTTGGAAACTTATATACATAGAATCAAGACAGTCATTTTCTAAAACAGTATGGTATTTTCGAAACAATTAAGATTGTATTTGATAATGACTGTATAATATCTGACTGATTGACTTATAATAATATTATATCTAGGTTTATATAATAATTACGAACAAAGGAAAATGTAATAATGTAAGCAAGAGGGGGTGAACAGAACAGCAATTCTTAGGTACGTGCTTATGTGTATTTACTTAAGTGCAATGATGGAATATTAAATAAGTTATGCTATATGGCTTCGCGATAGTATTAATCAGAGATTTGGGATTCCAGTTGCTTTACTCGAGTTAACATGTTATCGTTTCTAGGATCTTTTGGTCTCGTCCGTCTGATAGAAGTTGATAAAAAATGTGGTTGTCATCAAACACATACCAATTAGTTTTATTTACAGTGTTTTATCAAAACAAAATAAAAACTACTATTGCTGTAAGTAATCGACAAAAACTGTAATAGAGAAATTAGAAGAAAAAAATCTTCTAAAAGAATAGCACGCACGTGAAGGTTTAATATAAAGGAGATATGATTTTGGTCTGAAATCTCAAGTTTTTGGTGAACATTTTACATATTATGGATTTACAACTTTTTTTGCGTCGCCATAGATATAAAACTAAATAAAAGCTTGTAATGATTGTATCATGAAACGGTATACACACAGAGCGTTACGTGGCGAGTGCGCTGGAGCCGCCGGCGCCGGCGGTGTCGGTGTACCCGGCGTACCCGGCGCCGCACAACCCGTGGCAGCGCGAGGAGCGCGAGCGGCAGGCCGAGGCGCGCCGGACCGTCGCCCGACACCGCAGGTAATCGCGTCACTATATTCTACATTATAATACTATTGTGTTACTTTGTGACACCACAGATGAACACCCTTATGAAACATCGGTTAAATTCTGCACACATAAAATTGTCAACTCGTCTCACCTGGTTTAGTTTTTCATAACTTTCACTCCCCTATTTTTATACATTTGCATCCTATTATTTTGTACTGTATATTTACATAATACAAGGGCCCACTAATGGACGTCTCCGTAACCCTTAGATCAAAAATACTATAGATATTGGATTCAGTACAAATACAACGCGGAATCTTGGCACTCGAATACTATATAGGTAATTATTACAATACCTTGTCTTTCCATATCAACGAAACCCAATCAAAATGCAAACTTAAAATCCAATAAATAACACAGCAATTCATCGTTAAATATAGTTAAAACACACAGATCGCAACGACATAGGACGAGGGACTGCGACTTCTCAGGTAGCGCGGGAATCGAGCACATGCGAAACCGGTTCTAACTTATCTAACGTGCGAGTGAAACGGCTAATGCGGCTTGTATTAGCCGTTTCACTCGCACGTTATTCATTGCGCACCTTAAGTTATTTTTATTGATAATAATACTTAACTGATAGGTGCCTAATATTTTTAAACACATATAGTCGTATTTAGACTTCTCCAGCGTTTAAAAAAAACCACACAGAATTAAAACTTCTCCAGCGTTTAAAAAACAAAAAACCACATAGAATTAAATTTCGGCTAGCACTCATTAATTTACCAACAATTTGATATCTGTAGGAAATATTTCGAAAACCGGGTCAGATTATGCCCAATGACCTTTATTACACATACGCACCTACGATTCTTATGAAATGTTTGAAAATACTAGGTGGTACTTATTATGAAGTCTATTTAATTTGGTCACTCATTTGGTATTAAGAATACAAAGTTATTAAGCGTTATCAATATAATATCTCCTTTACCTGTAAAATATTTGGCTGTTATTTTTAATTTATTTAATACTTTTTTAGTAACATAAATAACGTCCTTAATAAAATACTTTGAACAAACTACAGTAGAATAATTAGGTTTAAACATATCATCTTCTCTTTCACGTGCTTTTCATACGCGTTCATTTTTCTTGTCTTCTTGCATTACGGGGAAAACTTAAAACAAAATAAGATATATTCAAAAATTATATCAAACAGTAATCAAAAATTTAAAATAAATAAATGACGACTCCATCTTTCTGTATGAGACTTGTTCTAACATTGCGGTGTGAAGTTGAAGTGAGTGAGAAGAGCAAGCGCTTAGTTTGCACAGTTAAAAATAACCATAATATTTTTAAGTAGTGCATTATTGAACTTGAAAAGCAATTAACAATGTGAACTGATTTATACTTGTCGAAAGTATGACACTCCATCCTCTTTTTACTCTAAAAGAGTAGTTTTTGCATATTGCACAAAAACACATACTTTTCCACTGTTATAATTTTACTTGCACTGACCGGTTTCACCTCACGGCATCATCAGAGATTTATACAAAATATTATATTTTGAATAAATCTAATCTAAAATATTATATTTTGAATAAATCTCTATAATAATAAATATGTGTAGCAGATTCCACCAAGTGCCGTCAATCGACAGTATAAATAGTAGTTATTGCAATTTTTACGCGAACACTTTGTCATCGTGAAACGTCTTACTACTAGCGCGGTCGCGAAGCGTCTGAAGCGCTCAGGTGTGCAATTTTCGATAGTGGACCGAGGTGAAGTGGTGCCGTTAAGCTCTGATCTGTAATCTAGGTATTTTTGATCTAAGCCGTACCCACTCATTTTTTCAGTTGACTGTTCCTATTTCAAACCGCATTGAAATTCCAGCTTATGCAATATTTCAGCCGAACCTCATTAAATTCAAAAATCTTTTCCTTTTATAATATCATTTCATTTGTGTATGACAGGGACGCAGCCATAGGACAACTATTATCGCTGGGCGCCTCGAGGACTCCGGTACAAAATCAACAGCTACGCTCGTTACAGCTCGAGCGAGACTTCGAACTGCGCGCTCAGCATGACCAGGTTTGTTCATACACCTACAACATACGACCTGAGACACAATATACTCCACATTTTGTAAATTGCTGTTAAAGTCAATGTCTTTTTAAATATAACCGAATCTATAATGCATAATAGCTAACAAGTTAGTAAACCTATTTTTGCTAATAATTTTTTAACATCTTGTGGTTTTTTATGTAAATTATTAAAACTAATTAGCTTATTGCGTTAGCGTATTGCGTGATAGCATAAAATATGTATAGGTATAGAACTACTAGTATAGTCATCTGGTGCTAAAAAATGAGATTATGTGGAAAGTTTTCCGGGAGTTCTGAAAATTGGTGGTTTTATAGATTTGATATTTACATAAATTATAGGAAATAATCTTTAGATTAATTTATCAGCTATTTTTATCTTAAAATGAGTAGGAAAGGAGATATTGTCAAAAAACTGTTTTTAGACGCCATTTTTCCAAAATGGCGGCGCAAGCGGCAAAGAGACGAGGTGGCAAAGTTGAAATTTGCAAACAGCACATCGAAATCTATAAAATTACCAATTTTTTAAACTCCCGGTACACTTTCCAGTTAAAACTACCAAATGATTGTACTATACCTATATTTTTAATATTTAAAATAAAATATGACTACCAGGAGGAGAATAACGCAGCCGAAGGCTCAGAGGAGCAGGAGGAGGGCGTGGACGACGAGGGCTCCTCGCTGGGGGGGCCCTCGCCGCCGCCCGCGCCCCTCACCCAGCCCTCGCCGCAGCCCCCCAAGTCTATACTCAAGACCAACAGGACTGAGGTCACCAACGGATACTCCGAACCGGTAAGGAATATACGCTAAGTCAATTATTCAATCGCAATATTCAGAATGTCAGTATTACAAGTAAAGCCATCTAGTAGCAGTAATTTTTATTGTAATTTTAGCTTTTATTTTATTGCGTTTAACTTTTTTGATATTGTTTACCATAGATCATAAGTTCATAAGTTTCCTAAAATAATTGTATTCAAATGATTGGTGTTTTGTGCGCCTAAGGCCGGATTCGACCAAACTCAAAGTTACACTGTCACGGTAATAATTATACTCCGACTAAAATCTGCAAGATATTATTTCTACTATTGTACTTAAAATGTCATAACATAATAATTATACTCCGACTAAAATCTGCAAGATATTATTTCTACTATTGTACTTAAAATGTCATAACATAATAATTATACTCCGACTAAAATCTGCAAGATATTATTTCTACTATTGTACTTAAAATGTCATAACATAATAATTATACTCCGACTAAAATCTGCAAGATATTATTTCTACTATTGTACTTAAAATGTCATAACATAATAATTATACTCCGACTAAAATCTGCAAGATATTATTTCTACTATTGTACTTAAAATGTCATAACATAATAATTATACTCCGACTAAAATCTGCAAGATATTATTTCTACTATTGTACTTAAAATGTCATAACATAATAATTAAATTTTGTTGGATAATACAGTAAGACTAAGTAATTGAAAATCGACACTCACTCCAAATAAATTAAATATTATGACATTTCAAGTAGAGCTAGTACAAATAATATCTCACAGATTGCTGCTGCTGGACTGATTGTGGTCAGTTTTTTACATCTGTCAGTGGGGCGCTGGTGAACTGTAATTTAGGTCTCGTTACCTACCACAGAGACCAGCTATCCACACTCTAAACTACCGCATATTGTCTATACCATCTACAACTGTCAAATGTTTTAGTTTTAGTTTGTGGATTGCAAATAAACAACTTATTTATTTATTATTTATCAATTTATTTTATTCCCCCATTATTTATTATATTTTACCAGTATAACTTCGAGTTTGGTCGAATCCAGCTTAAATAATAAAGTAAGCTAGTGTGTAATGGTGTTGCAGGTGGGGCCGGGTGTGGTGTACGAGGACAGTCGCGTGTCGGAGGTGAGCGTGGGTCTGGGCGCGCTGAGCGTGTCGGGCGCGCTGGGCGTGTCGGGCGCGCCCGCCCCGCCGGCGCGCGGCTCGTCCTTCGCCGTCATGGCGGAGCGGGCGCGCGCGCTGTCCCCCGTGCGCCCAGACCCCACACAGCACGCGCCGCAGCAGCAACACGCGCCGCAGCCGCAGTAAGTGTAAAGGGAATGATAGTCTGGTCCTTCGTATACGACGTAACGTATGCCATGCGATGTGGGAGAAAGCGACTCACTGGTCCTACGCATACGACGTTTGACGTATACAGTCAAAAAAAAGTAATAATAGTGCTTTGAGCCGATATGAAATTTATTATTAATGAAATCGAGGTCGACTATACACCACGTATTGTATGCATCAGGTCCCCGGTGAGCACGTTACGCGACAAGCGCGTGTCGTTCCACGAGCGCGCCGTGCCGCCCTCCCCCTCGCCCGCCCCGCCCACCGCGCCCGCCGCCGCGCCGCCCGCCCCTCCCAGCTGCTCACCGCCGCCGCTACACGAGACCCCCGTACAGAGGGAGGACCCCGACGTGAGTACACACATTCCACCTACGGTTATGTACTTCAGTTTGTTATAATAATAATAACTAGTTATCCCGACGAACTTTGTATCGCCTCAAAAAAAAATCTTAAAAAAAAAAGAATATTTTA
Organism: Nudaria mundana; assembly: GCA_963556515.1. Classification (NCBI taxonomy): domain Eukaryota; kingdom Metazoa; phylum Arthropoda; class Insecta; order Lepidoptera; family Erebidae; genus Nudaria; species Nudaria mundana. Next base: position 18,259,606 of record OY748290.1, read on the forward strand.
ATATTTCATTCAAATGTATGTAAATTGAAAAACGCGACGGATGGACAGACAGACAGACAAATTGTCGTATTAAATATATAGATATAATACATATTCCTTGGAATTTCCTAGTTTCCTCTTAAAGTAAATGTTTATGTCTGTTGTGCAGCGATTTATAGAGGAGGCGGAAAGCATGCTGGCGAGCCCCACGTCCCCCGGCGTGGGAGGTCCGGGGGGCCTCGCGCCCGCACACACGCCCGGAGTCATCGGCGCGCAGGAGGTCTACCGGTATGTACCTCACACGAACTTGTCGTACATCGTACTCATCTACGTCAACTTGTTATATATATTATACGGGGAGCGCATTCGAAGTCTCTAAAACGTCACGCACTCTCTAAAAGTGTTTCCCGAACACGGCTTTGATACTTAACGTTTACTAATATTATTCTGCTTCAGCCACACTATGCTCTCGTCACATTACTATGCAGTAATTAATTTGTGGTGAAATCACAGTGAAACATTTAGTCGTATGATAACTTTTTTCATCACTTCTATTCAAAAAGTGGCGTTTTGTTCTTACATAAGTGCGCCTAAAGGAGCCCTTTTTTGTTCAGAATATTTTTAGCGGGCAATAATGAGATTCTAATTTGGAACATTAATGTTTCATAGTAAAATAAAGGAAGTGATTATTTTTTATCGCCAGTACATTTTTTTATTTCATAGCAGGCGATGAAAAGTAATGTAATGCCTCAAGAGTAAAAATATTTTTTCTTATGCGACGTACATTGAATTTCTCGCTACGCTTAGGATTCTAGTTTAGAAACGCTCGCTACGCTCGGGATTGAAAAGAACGCAACAACAAAATATGATTTTACTCCCTTGTCTATAGAATCTACTATTAGAAAACCAATAATTTACATGCCTAAAAATGTGTTCAACGCGAGTGAGGGACAAATACCAAACGTCAACGAATGATTCCTATTTAGACTTCAGGTCGTAGGTAATTAATTAATCTTACAATAAAATAGCGCAGTATTTAACTATTTTGAGTAATTCCTACTTTTTAATGAATGATTAAAACTACCCTGTTTGGAACTCCAACTAGCCAATGAGTCTTGTCCACATGTCGTTGTATGTCGATATACAAGTGTGTTGTCCGCAGCGACCCGCGCGCGCGCCGCCTGGCCGAGCAGCAGGCCCGCGCGCCGCACGCGCCCATCCCGGAGCAGCTCTCCTTCAAGGAGAAGATGAAGATGTTCGCTCTCGAGTCGGGCGAACACAACACGCCCAAGGACAAGGTCACTTAGATATTCAAATGTGTTTATTTGGTTATCTGACCGAAACTTCATTTCGCATCTACACTCAAATAGTATCCCAACTCAAAGAACCATTATATCGGGAAAAATGCATTTTAAGTTCAAAGTCGTACCATGTTTACGTTCTAAATCCTATAACAAGTAGGTATATTATAGTGCCAATTAGGGTCAAATAACTGAAGGATAGTTATAACAATTTTAAGTTAAATATTAAAATTTTCTTGTTTCTCTATTTGAGTGACTTTTACTCTCTGGAATTTTCTCAAGTTTACCATCAGACCGATGAAGTCGTTCTTACACATAGTGATTCGATCTTTCCCGTGTCTTGCTACCAGACTATAATGCTACAATTTTACTTTCAGGTTAAAATATCGCGCGCTCAACGTGACATAGACGCAGTACATTAATAAGACTTTATATATATATACATACTCCACCCAATACCTGCGACTGTCGTGAAGCAATGTATTATACTCAAGGGTTTTGATCGCCATCTTTAAATTATACGAGTTTATAGTGTTACGTTTGTAAAACAGTATTACATTAATATATTCAGTTATATCGAGTTCGGAGTAAAGGTAAAAATTAGTAAATTTTATTGACAATTATACCTGAACTGTCCGGCAGCTTAGATGCAGCTAAATCAAGATATTTACACATTACTAGTTTAGATCAATATTAGAAAGAAAAAACCGGGCGACAAAGTTATAAAAGATTCAGTAGTTGAACTAATAGCTAAATTCTGTTTTAAGAGATCTTTTGTAGCCTTATTAGCTGTAATACGAAATTATAATGAAATAATAGATATTGTTGTAATGCAAATTTTTGCTTTTACCGATTTTGGATATTTACAAATTTAACATATTATTTAAATCCTATTGGACGCAGGAGTTTTAAACGCGTCGTATTCGAACTCCACAATTTGCCTTGTAACTGCACCAATTTTATATTGTATGACGAATATTATAGATTATAAGATTATTTTGCAACTCACTTCGGTTTGTGGAATGAAAAGTGGCCTTAGCTGCTAGTGCGGGGATATTTAGTGTAGACGTTTGGTCTGTTACATGATGTCGCAACAAACATTTATAGGTATTCTAAGTCGCGGGTTATACAATGACAAAATCTAAAATATAATTAATTACCTATTTAAATTTAACACAAAGTTTCGAACAACTTATGCCGGATTCGACCAAATTCAAAGTTACAGTGGGGTTCAGCTATCACGGTAATAATTATACTCAGACTAAAATCTGTGGGATAATATTTCTAATATTCTACTTGAAATGTCATAATAATTTAATTTTGTTGGATAATACAGTGAAATGTATAAAATGTTGACATTGACAATTGACACTGTATTATCCAGAGACTTGGGATGCCGCTCACTTTGCTGATTAATAGACCAACAGAGCGTGAGAAGGAGAAGTCTGGAAAAGTCATCATCAATCAAACATTGCCTATGAGTAATAAAGCTAGACGATGACGTACTTTTATATGTGTGTCAGTGTCAGTGACAAGAATTTTCCGTAGTTTCAAATTGCGATAATAGTGATTACCTTGATAACTGACGAATATTAGATTTCTATAATATAAGCGAACCCTTGTGTTGTTTAAGAGCCATGGTGTCTTGTTCTTTAAGTAATTGTAATGTGACTAAAGCCAACAATCGAAATAATTACATGTTTCGCAGGTAAATACAAAAATTTCCAACAATTCTTACATAACAGATATTTGTTTATGTCTTGTGTTTATAAATAAGTAAAAAGTTCTAATCATAGTACATTGATTACCCTTGCATTTTGCAGTAATATTTCCTATTCACAAAGAAGAATTGTTCTTAAATAACGTAAAATACGAGAATGTCCTTTTACGATAGGGCTTGACCACCTGATGACGCCACGATTATCGATGTATCGATAAACCATGGCCATATGAAGTATAATGTTATACGGACACGCCTGTTTTTGATCACATTAACGGGATAACAAGTAGCATATTATAGTGCTACTTTTTATCCCGCTAATGTGTTCCAGTGGGAATTGGGAAGAAGAAACGGGTGGAGCCGCGGTAATTTGCCTTAGAAGCTGAACTGTTTCATGGTTATGTACCTGCCAATGAAAAGAAAACTTTCGAGTATATAATATCCTAAATGGTAAACTAACTTAAAGAAACATAGGTTTGTCATGTTCGTTCGTCCGTCTGTCCATTCTCGGCTTTCCTAAACGGTAAAAGCTAGGAAAATTAAATTTTGCATAAATATGTGTATTTATAACGGTGACCAAGGGTTACAATAAAATAATGAAAACATTTTTTTGGGTTGCCTCCCGTATAAATAAAGTGAAAATGATTTTTTTTCTACCGTCAACCCCATCGTGTGTGGTATGAATAGATAGTTCTTTTAACAATATTAAGAAATTGCAAAGACAACTTTTTGACTTTAAGAATCCGTTTTCGAGATATTCAACTTTAAAACCCATATTTTCGTTAAAACAGCGTTTCCTCTAAAATATAAACGGCTGACTCGAAAATTTAAAAAAAATCATTATGATAGTCTATGTAATTAAACTTTAAAGAAAAACTACCTGTAACAGATCAGATAACTTTGGTAGTTTAGGAGTTATAGGCTATAAAACATGATTACGGACTACACTTGGCCAGTTTTTTTTATTAACTAACGCGAGTGCGAAAAGGAGACGTAAGTTAAAAGTATAACCGATTAGTGAGATTCTATTGAATTACTCAGAAATAACACTCAATACTATCGATATTTTGCGTATTTCATAGTGTACACAACACTATTCACACACACATTTGCATTTTGATTTTGGGATCGCCTCTGAAATGTCTTTGTGTATCTTTCTACATACTATATCTATGGTATTATCTAACAAAATTATTTTCTTCATGACATTTCAAGTAGATCTAGTACAAATAATATATATTCTGGTCGAAGTAAAACTAGGTCGCCGCAGTCGCGAAACGTACCGTTACGCTGCAGCTTATATTTGAGCGAAGCGAGTTTTATTTCAAAGCGATATAACTCTGTCAAAGTATTTTTTGTCATTACGCTATGGGAATTTTTACCATCAATTAAATTATTTTTATTTGATCGAAATTCAAAATTCTGGCTTCGTAAGAACCTGGGTAATTCTGTAAGCTTTTGATGAGTGCAAGAAAATCCGAAATCGGCCGAGTATTCGCCGAGAAACAATTTAACATAAATCGTAATTTGAGTCACCCGTTGAGAGCTCCGCTCGCCTTCGGCTCGCTTCGCTCAATTATCACCGTAATAGTTTAACATTCGAGTTCGGTCAAATCCAGCCTTAGCCATCTTTCTGACATATACCTACCAATTTTGCATATTGATAAATAGGTAATTTAAAAAATAACCACTTAGGCTCAAATCACACCGAAATGGCAGCGCAGCGGCGAGCTTTTTCAGTGTCATATGATTTTAAACTTTATCTTCATTAATGTAATACATAGTATCGCTTGAGAAACTTGGAAAGTCTCGCGGCCGCCCGCGACGCTGCGAGCACTCTGACGACTCCTACGCGGCGGCGGCCCGCGACTGATACTATGTATTACAATAATGAAGATAAAATTTAAAATCATATGACACTGAAAAAGCTCGCCGCTGCGCTGCCATTTCGGTGTGATTTGAGCCTAAGAAATGTACTCCATTACACGTATATTGGACATTATATAACCCGTCGATTAAAATATTCACCTAAAACTTCCATACTGACCTAGTAAACAAGCCATAGCTATGTACTGCTATCGGCATCGCAATGTTGGCTTGCGACATTGTCAGAACGCATCTATAGTAAGTACTTATATGAATTGTTGTGCCATTGTATGATTGTAAAGTTAAATATACATGGTACATATTGTGGTATCATCGTTTATATTGTGACCAAGTTTATTATCTGGGAGGACCAATATAGAATCGACATGTGAGGGTGCCTTAACCTGTACATTAGATTAGAAGTAATATTACATATCCTTGTCCATGATATTTTCACTAAACTCTTTATGTAATGTTTATGAAACTTCGTTACATTCCAAAGAACAAGTTTCTTTACTCTATTATATATGTATGTTATATATAAAGCATTCCTATAAACATAATGTTTGTATACCGCTATAGCGGATATTGTTTCAAAAATTTACCTGTTATTTCAATTTGAATTTTAACGAAAAGCAATATGATATTGTGAAAACTTTATTGTTAATACAAATTAATGGAATAGTTGTAGTATAAGTAAGCACGTGTTTGTGCCAAAAGATGTTATTATATTGGAGTGGGGCAACACCGCGTGGACGCACGCGGGAGTTGAGCTCCATTCATATTATCAGTCGCATTCGTCAATCGGGAGAGTCTGATTGGCAGATTCCGAGACGAAACTACTTCAGGAGGGTGGATCTGCCAATGAGATTCTAGTGATTGACGGTCGTGACTGATGATATGAACGCGGGTTTACAGCTGCGAGTGTTACGTCACATCTCACTCACAGATGGACTTTCGTCACTTAGGGAGCTATGTCTAGACTTATGGTGACGTTTCATAGCATCAATTACTGTACATAATTTAGGTAGTGGAATCCTTATGATTATGTTAAGGTTTTTGTACACCTGTTTGTAAATGTAAAAGTCTATTCGTATTAAAAGCTACGATGAGAAGCGTTCGAGGAGTCGACGACAGCGGAGGCCTACGTGAGATATAAGAGTTAGATTAGGTCTTGGGAATTATCATATAGATTTCCCAGTATTCACCCAACGATAGTCAATTAGAGAAAGATTGAGATTAATTTTAGAGAGGTTTTATCATTTGATTAGCTGCACTGTATTATAATAATTATGCTTTAAAATATCAACATTACAAAATATTATTATTAATATTTAAAAACGTAATTAGAATGATTATTATTACGCAAAGTAATTATACTTGTTATTAACGGTAGCTATGTACTTCCTTTCATTTTTGAAAAATAAATAAATAACTATATTATTACTGTTTCTTTTCTACTGACCTAACTTACATATACAGGGTGTTACGAAAGGGTTATATCAACCCGAAGCCAGCCCTATCAGCTGGTCGACCATAACCCGTTTCGATATATGGCGACCGCCAAAGAAGAAAAAAAAAGTTCATCAAAAAATTTAAAAACATTTCAAATCAAAACAAACGTGTCCCAACGCTACAGCTTGACGTAGCTACAACTAGACAATGAGCGCGTGGTACGTATGTACAATGCCCTTGGCGGTGACGCGGGCGTCGCGGCGGTGTGGGCGTCCTTAAAGGATTATTTTTGTTTTTGTAAATAAAATTTTGACCAGCACATAGTTATGTTTACCCAGATCCTCGACGTGATTCGACAGGTGCACCACGTGCAAGTGATTGTTATTAGAAAGCAGATTAGAAAAATTTTACCTGTTTACAGGAAAGGTTAATTTCTTGTGTAACAGTGCTAAATGCGGCTTCGACTCAACTGCGTACACAGTATTTTTAGGTATAAACGCTCACGATACAACTCTCGGGCAGCGCTCAAATTGCCTTCTGATGCTCCTACACAAAGCATCATCTCGTAATACTCTTCGTTACGCAGAGCCATTACTACACAACACAATCACTATCACACACAACTTGACACAACTCACAAATTAACACACTAAACAACTATTTAGCTACCTCACTGCACAAAGCAAAGAATGCAACTGAACTGACCTGTGACCTTGCTAAATGATTTTAAATAAAATTCTAGGAAACTTCAAACGGCGACCGACTGCCGACCGAGCTTCGTGCGGCATCGCTTGATGCGAAACAGAGACAAAATGTTCCTTCCAGGAGTGAGACGGAAGGCTTTTCACAGGCGCGCATTATTTGTACCTATTTGAAGTCGATGACCGAAGCAGCTGATTTTAGCTAGTGTTGCTTAAACAAGTGTGTATTTTATTCGGTAATAATGTTTTTTTATGAATTTTTTTGTTCTTCTCTGGCGGTCGCCACATATCGAAACGGGTTCTGGTCGACCAGCTGATGGAGCTCGCTTCGGGTTGATATAACCCTTACGTAACACCCGGTATAAGAAAGTTTCTTTGTTTGGTTCGTAGTAGTTCTCAACGAATTAAAGCTTATATTATAGCTTAGGGGTGAGACTGTCGCGAACCTCCTAGTGTGCTCCTTCGTTTTGACTAGTCGAGGGGCATGAGAGTCAAAGTGGCGGGTGTACCATTGCGAATCATGTTGTACCACTTACCAAAAAATGTACCTAAAATGTACTAAATTGTACCTAGGTCTAAAAAATAAGTACCCGATTCAGAACGAAATTATTTCGGAATTAAAATACACCCGCCATTTTGACATCAATACGGCGGGTGTACTATAATATTTTATTACTTAACCATTATTCATAAAATATAATTACACCAAAAAAATGTACCTAAAAAGTACCTCAAGTAAAAAACACACTCTTGATCCGTTGGATAGTTTCTGAGAAATAAAACAACCGTGTCTAGTTTACTCACGCTAGTAAAATTATAAATCACGATTTTAATAACTGGACGAAATTAAATACATAACATTTAACATAATTGTGACCCTTTTATTTCCGTAGTGGCCAATATTGTGGATGTTTGTTACATCGCCGCCGGACGGTAAAAACTATATTAATCCTAGAATTTCGTATTTTATATTATACATATAATGTTATTTCTATAGGTATGTCTTTAAGATAAATTATAAACATCAGTTTGATTCAGCTCGAAGGCTATTGTATTTTTATATCGTATTTTAATGTTCGTATACCATTGCAGTCATTACGTCGACATATCAAAATATTATTATCATCACATAACATAGACTCTACCGATTACCGGTACACCCGCCACTTTGACTCTCATTCGAGGGTCCGATGCTACCCAGGCAACGAGGCACGAACATCTCCCATGCTCCCAGGGAGAAATGTATCCTTCACAGAGGGTTTCGCGGTCGGATGATGGTAGTAATATTGCCAGAGACACCGGCCAGGGTGGTAACATAGTTATTTATTAGTTTATCTATACCGTGTATGCATAACAAACTGCTTCTGTGGCGTAAAGGAACCCACACACTAAACGATTGCCGTCGTCGTCGGATATCAGCCTGCCAACTTCAACCTTATCAACTGACAGGGCGATATCCGAACGACGGCTGGCAGAGCAAATCGCCTGTGGGTGGTGCGCTTAAAAATACTGTCTGTCCCTATGTTTGCTTAGATCTTTAAAACTATGCAATGGATTTTGATGCGGTTTTCACCAATGGATAGAGTGGTTCTCGAGGTAGGTTTTTGTGTAGTATACTATTTGTCAAGCGGGAGTCCGCTAGTTTATAATATACGCCTGCGGTGGCGAAGTCCTTACTCCAATCTTCGTGTGCGTTCGCGCAGCAGAATGTTGTTGAATTTAAAGATTTTAATTATGCTGATATTTCGCTTCGGCCGCCATCGTAACTACAGGTTCGTAACCAGTTGAGAACGAGGAAAAAATTATCCGTGTTCGAAACCAGTTTCAATAGAAGGGTTTTCCTTACTCGAAACCCAGTAGTTACGAAAAAAACCAATTACTAATGAGGAATCAATGAATAATAAATATTAGGTTTTTACCTATGAAATTGTCGTTTTGTATAAAAAAAATTAAACGAGCTTTTTTGTCATGTATTTTTTATTGTATTAATCGAAGTAATCACCCATGCAATTAATGCATCGTTGCCAATGCAGCGGCAGTTTATTGATGCCAAATTAGAACCACCAACAACATAGAAGGTTGCACAGTCGAATTAACCGCTATATAGGCCGAAGCAAACCCAATATAGCCATTTTATAAGAACGATTGTCTAAAGAGACCAAAGTTACGGATGTCTTCAAGAAGCGCACCAAAAAAGCAGCAAACTACATTAAAATAGATGAAGAAATTGATCATTCAATAATAGAATTAAAAGAGAACAAAATTACAGTAGGATATTGTTTGGAAATAATATCCCCATTTTCATTTTCATTTTAAACTATTAGATGGGTGAATTTCAACAACTAAATAATTAATTTCAAATATACTCGTAATATTACATTCTTGATTGAAGTTATTTTTTTATTTTGGAACCCTCATGTCATTACATAGAGTAAACGTACCCCTGTTCGGCTACATAGCAAAACCACGGAGTTCAAAATATGTTTTCTTTTTTATCAATTATCAATCGACATACAAAATAATAAATTCTACACCCCAATTGTAACTGTAAGTACCTACCTACTTACCTCCTACTTCAGCTTTCGTGGTGGACAGCACGTCAATTGATTATCAATCGACACACACAAATAATAAAATTCTTTGATCGAAACCGTGGTTTCGAGTAAGGAAAAAACCTTCTCTCGAAACTGGTTTCGAACACGGATCATTTTTTCTTCGTTCTCAACTGGTTACGAACCTGTAGTTACGATGACGGCCGAAGCGGATATTTAGTTTAGTGTATGACGTCGTGTGATTGTGTATGGTAAAAAAAAATTGTGCATGCAGCCATTGTGGAGAAATTCGCGAAAAACTGATTCCGCTGGGCGAACGTTGTCCTGGCGGAATTTTTTTTAATCCATGGACTTAGAAGAAAAAAAATGTGTCCAAAAATTAGTTTGTGTTTGTGTGTAATTGTGTACGTATGAATTTGTGCATGCATAAACTTCGGAGAAATTCAAGTTTCCGCTACGCGAATGTTTGGCCATTTGCTTGTTTTCATATAAAGCGCTTATACGTATGTAAAAATCTACAGCTTTCTACATAGAAAGCTGTAGATTTTTACATACGTTGTTTTGAATTTGTTTATATTTGTTTAAAAACAGATTTAGAAAAAATCGTAGGGTTTGAAAGATAAAAATATAAACTTAAAATACACTTAATAGGTTTTTGTTCGTAAAGTATGCACTTTGGGGTCTAGTTTTTCACGTTTATACAAAACTTGTAAGAGTGCCTGCAACATCATGCCAAGCATCAATGATGTTCCGTTAGTAATTAAGGAGTTATAGGACAATTTACCATGAATAGACCACTGTTTACAAAGCAGTCAAATAGCACGACGTTCTAAAGGAATTGCATAGTAAAATGTATTCCAATAATTAGTTTATTAATTCAACTACTCACGTGCAAAATTTCATCTCATTAAATTCACTAATTAAAGAGAAACAATTAAAATACTGACAAAGCACCGAAAACCTACATAACCCGACCAAGTTCGGATGGCTACAAAAAAGCGGCCATGCAATATATTTAGGTAACATTCTAAAATTTACAGTATAATACCGGTATTGAATTGGTACAGGTGATAACACAATTGTTGTTTCGATATAATTTATAGGTCATTTATTTTTCTATTTAAGGCTAGTCCTTTGGTTAAATAGTCTATAAATATTGTAGTTATGAATTGATCAAAAATATTTTGCTATTGTGAAAAAATAGACAACGCGCCGCGCGCAGCGAGCGATAGGCGGCTTATTTTCTGTATTTTCATTCATTCATTCATATGTTCACGGCTGTTGTCCCAGAAGGGGTAGGCAGAGGTGTGACATTTCTGTGACACCCACATTTCGAATTTTTTTTGGGTTTCTACGTAACAGGTAAAGTATTTACAGTTTTACATCACAATAAACAAGAAGAATATCTAAAAAGTTTCCAAATAATTTGAAAAACCATGAAAAACTTACAGGAAGATCTTTACGAAATAAACTACATTTTTTGCTGAAAATGACGTCTGTCATATTGAAAATTGCATTTACAATACAATAACAAACAATAAGCTTGAAACATGTTGACTAGAGCTCGTGGCAGGGCACAAACTGCATAACTACCAACCCCGGGGACTCGTCGCATAACTCCGCCTCACATTCGCCGGAAACCGTGGCTGATGGTGAGGCGTCGAGCTCAAGTAGTGACGAGTTTTTCTCTCCACCGACGTCGCCTTCACCTGTACGTAGAGGCCGGCCACCGACTGGCTTAGGACCCCGAGGCCCTCCGGCTTCGATTAGGGACCCCGCTACCAGTGGTAATGTGCACCGCATTCGATGGAGTCTCTCTATGAACGAAAACGTGATGCGGGCATATTTTGTGGCTACAGAGGGAGGAATTAATCTCACTGCGTACCGTGTCCGCATGCTGCCCCTGTTTCAGGTAGTTGAACCAGATATCAGTATGTCCTAAGCTCTGTGTATTGCTGAGACTGACATGAAACAGACGTTGCAGGACCGTTACTTTGGCCGCCTGAAGAAAGTACTGAAAAGTCTCTTGTCAGGCGGTAACAAGGTACGGGCTGTTAACGGCTGGGCCATGCCAGTCTTAGTATACTCTTTTGGCATACTTAGATGGACTCAGACGGAATTAGAAGCTCTGGATAGAAAGGTACATTGTCTATTGACTTCATACCGAATGCACCACTCACGTTCGTCAGTGATGAGGTTGTATATCCCACGGAAACGTGGAGGTCGAGGATTTTTAAACGCCAAGACTCTCCATAACCGTGAGATATGCAACCTTAGGGAGTACTTCTTGCAGGTGGATGTGGGTCTGCATCGAGATGTCGTGGCAATTGATAACGGACTGACCCCACTCTCCCTAGCTAAAGAGAACTGAAGAGCAAAGAGCTTCACGATCGTTTTTATCGGGCTCTTCATGGACGCGATGTTGATTTTACAGCTTCCGTATCCTGGTTACGTTTCGGCGATCTCTTTGGAGAAACTGAAGGTTTCATCTGTGCAATTACTGACGAAGTTATGATGACGAATAACTATCGGAGATTTATTGTCAAAGATGGGACGCTAGACATCTGTCGGGCATGTCATCGTCCCGGAGAATCTTTAAGACATATTATCTCTGGTTGTTCCCGTCTTGCGAACGGTGAGTATTTGCACAGACACAACCAAGTAGCCAGGATTATCCACCAACAACTTGCTCTAAAATATAACCTTGTTGACTTAGAGATACCTTATTACAGGTATGTGCCCGACCCGAACTTACCGCCTCCTATTAAACCTTCAAGACCAAAACTGGCCATAATCGGTCCCGCCACTCTGGAGTTTTAGCGAGATATATATGATTATATATATGATTATATATATATATATATGATTATATATATATATATATGATTATATATATATATATATATATATATATATGATTTACAAAGGACAATAAATAAAGAAAAACAAATAATAGATTAACAGTGTTTATATTTGTTTTGAGGTTAATATTACAAGTGCCGTGTGGCTTTAGGTACCTTTAAGAAAAGCACTAAAAGTTTTCTAAAACATTATCAACATGTCCAGTTGGTGTGAGTTCATTATGATAACAGAAATGTTACAATATTATATACACCACAAACTGTAGCGTGGAGCGACACAGTATGTGGCCAGACATTAGTTTGTGCACTACAATTATAATATTACGTACGATACAACTAGAAATATAAAACTTTACAATATATAGTGCAATTAGAAACATTCAGAATGTAAAGGCGGTTTGTACCAAACAACTAGTATTCTTTACACTAATGTTATTGGAATATTTACGTTCGTAACGGTGGATAGTTCACTTTTGTGACGCAATTCAAATGACAGTGTACTTTGGCATAATCTTCCACTTCAATTAGGAAATGTGACTTAAAATTACAACTTCACTAAATCTTATAGTGATATTTAACTATTTACTCAACGTGGAAGATCGCGAATCTATAAAATAACAGATATACTCTATTTTATATGAATACAAAATGAATCAACTAATTTGGTTTCACTTTTCGAGCCTACATAATAACTTGGCATTCATTGTTAAGGAAGCAGAATCTCAATGAACTTGTACAGCTATAACAAATTTACATTGTAACAATTTCTCTACATTCTCATAATTAACGTACTTAATATTAAAGCTTGCCATTTTATTTACATACTAAACGTTAGCTCGCGAATCTAAGTAACATATAGAAAAATATATAATTATGTTAAGTCTGTACATGATAAATGCCAATGGAAACTTTAATATAGTAAAATTAAATATCACGAATTCACTGTCTTTGCCCAACTGCGAGGCGGGGGATTTGTATATACGCAACCGAATTGCCTTATAAACTACCATTAAAAAAGTATTATTAAATAGTTCTAAACTGTATTTTAAACAACTTGAAAAATATAATTGTACAGAAACTGGATGTTGTGGGTTTTTGTGTGGTGAGGCTCACATGTTGTGTGTACTCCTGACATTACTGGAGTTTGTCAGAGACAAATTCAACTGAGCTTTCTATTTTTGCTTTAATACAATTGAACGACCTGTACGAAAATGTCAAATGATCACTATGAGAGCAACTAAGATGTTGTGTCCACTCTGTACACATAAAATTGAATTGATCATCATTTTGATCACCTTGAAAGTTCAGTTGAGTTAGGCTTACCTTCGCTTCCCGGTGTTTTGGAGATTGAACTGACAGATGTCATTAACTAGTGTGAAGCCCTCACAGTACAAACACGCACAACGGCCGATGCAAGACTACAGAGTTGTTGACTATCAAGTTAAAAGTAATTCCTACTGTAGTAAAGTGAAAGAAACATTAATTTTTATTAGGAAGTTTGTAAGAAAATTCGGTGTTACAATTGCTTGCATATTTAATATGCATCTAACTGGCTAGAGTACATACACTGTGTATTTATAATCCATATAAAAATAGTCTACTAATGACTACTCATAACTATTGCATTATAGTGTGAGCTTTTATATATAAATATAATATCTCACACACACACACACACACACACTGACCACTGGAACATTAGGTATATAATAATATATGAAGTATAATTATCTCCTGCTATTTGAATGTAACACAGAATGGAGTAAACCAATAGAAAAATAAATGGAAATAGTATTTAAACAGTTATATTTATATCGTATAAAATATCAATAACATTTTTGTAGGAAACTGCCGGTGACTACATCGAGTGACACCTAGACAATGGCTGGACCACACTGCTTTGGCAATTGACACCGCTTGCGATATCATTCGGTCATGTTATTCATCATCGAAAGCTATAGCAATTAATGGACTGGGTATTAATGCCGCGGTCGCCCCTACCGCGCCGGGCGCCTCACGTGCGCTCTCGAAAGAATTCCCAGTGGCGGGCGCCCGGCTGGGTATTAAGGCCATAACTCCGCTGCGAAATACGATTAACGAAACCGCTGGTTGGATTACGCTGCGATCAAGTGCAGTTTGTAGTAGAATGAAAAAGGACGAATTTATTCGAAGAGAGTTGATGATGTAATAAATAGGAAATAGACCTAGGTAAACAGTACTAACATTGGCAACCCCCTTATCGGCACTGTGATAATGACAGAATAATCTGTATGTTAAGAATGTTTTCTATCTTTTATGCTCTTGTTACACAAATATTGGTAGAATGTACAATACCTTCAACTGGCAACACCTATTTATTGTCTCAAGCGTCAGCCATCTCTCTTTAACAGTAGTTAGTGAAGAAAAAAAGGGACTCAAGACCCTTGTACTGTAACTTTTTTGTTGCTTGCAACTTTTTAAGCAACTATTGCGTACAACAGATGTGAATTCTGACATTTCATAAGTGAATAAGAACATTGAAACAAATACCGATATGGCACAAAGGCCTTTGAAGCCATGCCAAAAATTCTCAAAAAAATTGCGTACAATATAACGCAGTTGTCAAAAAATACCTAACGTCACTGTCATTTACCAGGCCTTGAACTTGTCATTCCGCTGTTTGTTTTGACTGGAAGAAACGAGCGGGATTATGAATTGTTTTATGGAAATAATCAAAGATTTAAATTACAATAAAAGTGATAATGAGTGAAAATAAGGTTTGTTTTAGTGTTTCTGTTATTTTATGTACAATTTATATCGAAATACCGTGAATAAATTTCTCAAAACTCATCATCATCATCATCTACCTGCCCTTATCCCAATTATTTGGGGTTGGCGCAACAAGTCTTTCTCCTCCACACATCCCTGTCAGACGTCATCTCTTCATTCGCTCCTCTATTTGTCATTATCCTCTTTCACACATTCCATCCATCTTTTCTTTGGCCTACCTCTACTTCTTAAACCCTCTACAGTCATACTTTGCACCTTTCTAACGACATTGCTTTCCTCTCTTCTCATAACATGTCCATACCATGACAGTCGCTCGCTTCTCAATTTTTCATTTTCCCTTTAAGTTTAGGGGGGAATAGAGGGTCGCAAGTAGTGCCTTTGACCTGCCGCCATTTCACCCAACCTGCGTCAATTCTGTGCTTCACTGTACGATCGATTTCCCCATCATCCTGGATAAGAGAGCCGAGGTACCGGAAATTGGAGCAAACTGGTATTGGTGCGCCGTCTGGCACTATGGGTGTAGAACTGGCGAGACCGCCGAAATCAGAGAACATGTACTCAGTTTTGGTTCTACTGATTTTCAATCCTGCACTCTCCAGTTTACACTGCCATTTCTCCATTTTATCCAATCTACTCTGTACCTCAGGCCCGTCTTCACCGACGAGTACAATGTCATCGGCAAATAGCATACACCAGGGTGTCTCTTCCGGTATCTCCGATGTCAAAGCATCCTTTATCAACAGGAAGAGATATGGGCTTAGCGCCGAGCCCTGTTGCAAGCCTACCGCCACACTGAACTCGTCGGTGTTGCCAGCAGCAGTTCGTACGTAGGTTTTCGATCGACAATACATCGCACAGATTAACTCTATATACTTCCCAGGCACACCTTTCTCTTTCAAGACCCACCACAAAACCGTTCTGGGTACCCGGTCGTATGCCTTCTCAAGATCTACAAACACCATGTGCAAGTTTTTATGTGCACGCCTATATTTTTCACACAGCTGGCGGAGTGCAAATATGGCATCTGTAGTCCCGCGACCAGGCATAAACCCGATCTGGTTCTGGGTAATCTCGCTTTCCTCTCGCACTCGTTTCTCTATCACTTGCTCCCAAACTTTCATACTGTGTGACATGAGCGTAATTCCTCGATAGTTGCAGCAGTCTTGCACAACACCCTTATTTTTAAAAATGGGCACTAGAGGACTATTGCACCATTCATCGGGGATCGTCACTTAATACAGCAACTTATTGAAGAATAAGGTCAGCCACGCATATCCATCTTCTTCCAATATCTTCCACGCTTCCACTGGAATACCGTCGGGCCCTACGGCTTTCCCATTCTTCATATTTCGTACAGCTTTTCTTATTTCATCTCTATCAATCTCCTTCACTAAACCTACATTCACTCGTCCCTCTTCTAAATTTCCACTCCATGCATTCTCTTCATTCATAAGTTTTTCGAAATACACCTTCCATCGATTTCTTACTTCATCTTCTATTATTAGAATCTTACCCTTTTCATCTTTTATACATCTTACATGTCCTACGTCTTTCGTCCGCGCAGAAGTTCCAGCGCTTCGTCGACGAGATGCTGCGTGGTCTCGACTTTGCGTACGCCTATTTGGACGATTTTTTAATATTTTCCAAAGACAGCGAGACGCACCGAGATCACTTGCAGCAGCTATTCACCAGACTAAAGGAGTACGGTATGGTCATAAACACCTCTAAGTGCGTTTTTGGTGCCTCAGAGGTCACATTTTTAGGTTACCGTATCTCTGCCAATGGAACCACTCCGCTTCCAGAGAAGGTTGATGCGATCAAGAACTTCCCAGTACCCAAGACCGTGAGAGAGTTGCGCAGATGCCTGGGTATGATTAATTTTTACAGGCGGTTCATACCCAACGCTGCTCAACACCAGGGACCTTTAAACGCACTCCTCACGGGGTCAGTTAAAGGCTCACACCCAGTGGACATTACAGGTGCGACCCTCGACGCATTTCAAACTTGTAAGGACGGCTTATGTCGGGCTGCCTTATTAGCTCATCCAAAATGCGACGCCCTGCTAGCGTTGGTGACCGATGCCTCAGACTCCGCCATAGGTGCAGCACTTCAACAGCACGATGGCAAGGACTAGCAACCACTAGCGTTCTACTCTCACAAGTTAAGTTCCACACAGCAAAAGTACTCACCGTTCGACAGAGAACTCTTAGCCATCTACGAGGGCGTAAAATACTTCCGGCACATGATCGAGGCACGTGACTTTGTGATCTACACAGACCACAAACCTATCACGTTTGCATTCCAGAACCGGAAGATAAACTGCTCTCCTAGGCAATTCCGGCATCTAGATTTCGTCGCGCAGTTCACCACCGACATCCGCCATATTTCAGGTAAAGATAATGTGGTGGCTGACGCCCTTTCACGCATCGATGAAATTGTACAGCCAATCGAGTTGGATCAGCTGGCAGCGGCGCAGCAAACCGACCAAGAGCTGAAACAACTCACCGAGGGCACAACTTCACTACGCATCCGGATGGTGAGTCTTGCAGGAACTAAGCTGTATTGCGATGACAGCAATGACTCCCTCAGACCTTACGTCCCGGCAGCGTTTAGAAGGAAGGCCTTCGAGAGTCTACACAGCCTGAGTCATCCCGGTGCTAACGCTACAGCGAAGCTAGTGTCCGACAGGTTTGTGTGGCCAGGAGTCCGCCGAGATTGCAGGGAATGGGTGCGGTCCTGTTTGGCGTGCCAACGCTTAAAAGTCACGAGACATGTCACTGCACCACTCAGCTCTTTCAAACTCCCGGCGGCTCGTTTCAGGTTCGTCCACGTAGACCTGGTAGGACCACTGCCCGTCTCGCAAGGCTTCCGATACTGCCTCACAGCCGTAGATCGCTTCACACGCTGGCCAGAGGTGATACCGTTGGCTGACATCACAGCAGAAACTGTGGCCAGAGCTTTGCTGAGCAGCTGGATTTCACGATTTGGGTGTCCTGCGGACATAGTGACCGATCGCGGAAGGCAGTTCGAAGCTGCACTATTTAAAAACCTCTCGCAGATCGCTGGCTTTCAACACCGCAGGACCACCGCTTATCACCCAGCCTGTAACGGCCTCGTGGAAAGATTCCATAGGCAGCTGAAAGCCGCCATAATCTGCCACGGGAATGGTAATTGGGTCGACACGCTTCCTCTAGTCCTGTTAGGGATCCGCAGCGCCATAAAGGAAGACCTCCAGTCGACATCTGCCGAACTCGTGTACGGCGAACCCCTCCGTCTCCCAGGAGAATTCTTTGACACCACGGCTGACACAAACGTCACACTGGACTTGACGCTATTCTCTTCAAGACTACGTAGTGTAGTGCAGAAATTGCAGCCCACACCAGCATCCCGTCACAGCGGAAAACGAAGCACCTTCGTATTCAAGGACTTAGCCACTTGCGGTCACGTATTCCAGCGTGACTGTACGGTCGGTGGGTCCTTGAAACCCGCGTACACGGGGCCTTATGAGGTCGTCAAGCGTGGTGACACAGTGTTCACCATCGTCGTGAATAGCAAGAGGGAAACCGTGTCGGTAGACCGTATAAAACCGGCCTACATACTGCAGGATCCAGGTGTCGTCACTGTTACACCATGCACTCACACAACACGCAAACATCCCAAACACAATCACGAACACTCGCACACAGACGACCAGAAATCGACTCAACCGGAGAAACCGCCAAAAACTACGCGATCAGGGCGTACGGTTAGGTTTCCCGATCGATATCGCCTGTAACACAGCCTCTGGGGGGGGGAGTGATGTAGTGGAATCACTAAGTACTACATTGCGTTCAAATAGAAATTACATACGTATAAATACCTTGTAATAGTTACCTATGTACAAATAAATAAAAATTATAATTATTGTCAACAAACAGATTTGCTTTGTACATCTTTTGTTATTAGAGATGCGCGCCAGTTGTTTAACGCAACCGGCCGGAGTACCGGCGCGCGCGGCGCACCGGCATTCAGTCCATAATCCAACTCCACGCGGAGCGCACGTCGCTCGCTTGCTTAGCATTCGTGTTCGAACAGCTGACACGCCCCGCTATACATGTCGTACAATATTAAGCGCTTATTATAAGTTTGCATATATACTGAGTGTAACGCTTTCGCTTAACTTACGCTATATATTCCTTACACCTTCTATCAATAAACGTAGTAGTCAGGAAGTGCCGCGTATTACTAACATTCTACAATTAACCGCTTCTCATAACTACTTCAACCGTATCAGCTGATTTTAGCTAGTCTTGTTCAAACAAGAGTGTTTTATTTGGTAATAATATTATTTTTTCTGTGTGATTTTTTTTCTTGTTTGGCGGTCACACATATCGCAACGGGTTCTGGTCGACCAGCTGATGGTGCTGGCTTCGGGTTGATATAACCCTTACGTAACACCCGGTATAATGCAAAGTAATCCCAGTTCATGTATAACATTTACAGAATATGATTTGTTCAAGTTCTTAGGTATATTGTTATACTCGTACATGTCAGTAATCAAATTTCCTACCACAACATCATATTGGTCACCAAAGTTTGGTTATGAGCCCATTTCTTCAACAATGACGCTGAACAAAGATTATTTTTATTTATTAAGAATTTGAGAAAATAAAGTTTTTGGTACATTTTAATAACAATGAACTTCATAAACCTATAGGTCATCGAGAACATTAGGCTTTTTAAAATCCGCCCTGTAATCAAGCACCTCAATGAGAGGTTTGCCACAGGGCTCAATCGCATTGAATTAAAGAATTTCTGTGGATGAACAAATGTGTTCTACAAAAAGAACACTTTCTAAAATAGTATCTGCCCAAGAAGCCCCATAAATGGGGCTTCAAATTATATGTTCTTTGTGATATGCCCACAAGTTTGAGGTATATTCTGGACAAGAGAATTCAGAGAAACTCCCAGGTTGGTGCAACAGGAAATGTTGTAGTATGTTTGCTTCGGGGAGTGCCAAGAAAGCGAAACCACATCATATACTTTGATAATTTTTATACCTCTTTGCCATTAGTAGTTTTTTTAGCTAAAGCAGGAATTCACACAGTGGGAACTGTGCAACAAAACAGGATACCAAATTAATAAACTCTCTCTCTCCCCTTTTAACTCTCTCTCTTTTGGGTGCAAAGGGGCTCTACCAACATCTTTAGGGCCCCAGCGACCTCACCTGCTAGTGGCGCACTGGTGATCAACGGACGAGGTTCGTTAATTCACGGTACCTATGAAGTGGCTTCGGTCCCTACGTGGGGTACCAGGTGGTACAACAGTGTTGGTCCGGGGGGGTACCACCGTGCAGCTGTGCTAAAGTTCAGCAGCTGCACCGCCGGGCCCGGGGCGATGTATGGTGCAGCAGGCATGGGACCAGTGGGGGTGAAGCAGAGTCTAATGTGGGTGGTGTGGGTCGATTCGCCGGCCAGGGAGACCCTTAGCAACGGCGTTTGCCGCGGCCACCCGCAACACAGTCATGGGGCCCGCCTGGGACCAACCACCCCAGGAGGCTGCCCCACATGTTGCTAATCCTGTTGTGGGATCGCCGCTCCGGGTGGTAACCGGTGTGAGGTAGCGGCGGCCTTGCATCAGGGGGTTTGGGGAGCCCTTCCGTCCGGCGGGTCGGCTCCGACCTAACCACACGGTCCCAGACGAAGCTAGCCCCTGCGTTTTTGTCACTTACTGCTGCACCAAATATCGCCCTGTCTTCACGCTTCTTCT
Organism: Nudaria mundana; assembly: GCA_963556515.1. Lineage (NCBI taxonomy): Eukaryota > Metazoa > Arthropoda > Insecta > Lepidoptera > Erebidae > Nudaria > Nudaria mundana. The sequence goes on from OY748290.1 coordinate 18,280,558, forward strand.
TCAAACCTATAATAATGGCAGTGCAACAGAAAAAATGTAAACGTTTCACAGCGGCCCCAGGAAACCCCACAACTTCACTTTTCGAGGTGGAGTTCACCAACATCCATGGACTCCATGCGAACCCTCGATGCCATCCACCATCACCTCGAGACGGCACGGCCCGCTGTGATGTTCCTCACGGAGACACAGATACGCCGCTATGACGACACGTCTTACCTGTGTTACCCCGGCTATGTCATCGAGGGAACAATTTCGAGACAAAGCCGGGGTGTGCGTGTTCGTTAGGGCGGATGTTTGCTGCCGCCGGTTGCGCTGCCTAGAGAACCCCTCCAACTCCGTCCTTTGGCTGCACGTAGACCATGGCTCCATGAGCCAGATCTACGAGTGCGTCTACCGTTCCCACACAGGGGATTCTGAGACAACAAAGCACTTCCAGTTACCTCAGCGAGACGGCTGATGATGCGCAGGTGCGGTTCCCGAACGCTGAGCTAGTGTTTCTGGGGGACTTCAATGACCATCACATTGAATGGCTGGGGTCCCTCAGGACTGATCATGCGGGGTAGGACTGATCATGCGGGTAGGGCCGCCCATGCGTTCGCTCTCTCCCACGGTCTGACCCAGATGGTATGCGGGATCACCCGGATACCAGTCGCCCAGCCCAATACAGTGTTTCGGTAGGAGCCCCATTGGGTAGCTCCGACCACTGTGTTGTTCACGCTGGCATGAAGGTGTCACCTCCTGCACGTGCTGTACAAAAGTCACGACGACTATGGCGCTACTCGTCAGCGGATTGGGACGGTCTACGCGATTAATATGCGTCCGTCCCCTGGAGCCAGCTTTGTAGGAAAGGCTCCTTCAGATAGCGCTTCTGCGATTGCTGGCGAGGTCAGTTTAGGGATGGAATATTACATCCCTTTCACTGATGTCGCCAGTATCCGCAGAGCCCGTCCCTGGTTCGGGCGAGATTGTGCCAAAGCTGTTCGACAAAAACAGTCGGCATATCGCGCCTGGATCAGGGCCCGGGCTGTGCGCGACCCAAACGTGGGCCACCTCAAAGCAGCGTACAACCGGGCCACAAAATCCAGCAAGAGGGCCTTTAAGAGAGCGGATGCCTAGCGCGTCGCGCGGGCTTGGTCAGGAGCTCACTTCCCATCCCACGTGCAGCCGTGGATACTAGCAACTGGCCAAAGCCGTGCAATCTAACTTTTGTCAGCCCTCGCTGCCACCGGCTGCGCCTACCCAGATGGAACACTGGCTCACAAAGCCCAAGAGAAAGCGGATATGCTCGCAGACCTCTTTGCGGCTAATTCCCGGGTCGACGACCGTGGCCTGCAGCCCCCTGCCATCGCCAACTGTGACCACACTATGCCTGACATTGTACTCAGGGAATGCGATGTACGGGCAGTGCTGCGATCACTCGACACGCGGAAAGCCAGTGGTCCTGACGGCATTCCGGCGGTGGTACGACGGAAATGCGCAGCTGAGTTGTCTCCTGTACCTGTCCTAACTTGTCTGTACCGCCTGTCTTACTCCACAGGAATCGTGCCGGAGGTCTGGAAGGAGGCGAACGTACAACCGATCCCCAAGAAAGGGGATCGGTCTGATCCAGGCAACTATCGACCCATAGCTGTCACCTCAGTCATCTGCAAGGTGTTTGAGCTCATCATCAACAAGCAGCTCATGCGATACCTCGAAGATCACTCGCTATTAAATGATCGGCAATACGGCTCCAGGCCAAAACGATCAACGGGTGATCTTCTGGCATTCGTAACGCATGTCTGGGGTGGGGCTATGGAAAGGAACGGCGAGTCCTTGGCGATTAGCCTGGACATCGCCAAAGCTTTCGATAGAGTCTGGCATGCTTCGCTCCTTTCCAAGCTTCCGGCAT
>OY748290.1:18282645-18337320 GCA_963556515.1 Nudaria mundana
TGTACAAGACGCAGATTAGACCCTGCGTCGAATACTGCTCTCACCTCTGGGACGACTCCGCGAAGTATTTGCTGGACGCTCTCGACGCTATGCAGCGACGGACTATCCGTATTATAGGTTGTCCGGAGGTAACGGGAAGCATTGAGCCGCTAGCTCAGCGCCGAACAATAGCTTCCTTGGTTGCATTCTACTGTATTTACCACGGCGAGTGTTCTGAAGAGCTCTTCAATCTGATCCCACCCTCTTCCTTCCGATCCCGAACAACGCGTCCCGGGCCTCTAGAGATGCCACCCCCACACAGTGGATAGCATGTTCGCGAGAACCGAACGTTTTAAACGTTCGTTTCTCTGCCGAACGATAGTGGCCTGGAACGCCCTGCCTGTGCACGTGTTTCCTCCCACATATAATCCTGGGTTCTTTAAGCGGAGCGTGAAGAGGCACATCAGTAGGTCGTCAAGTTGAGGGCCACTCTTTATAGTATTATGTGCTGTGAGAGTGGCCCACAATCGCTACACGTCGTCACGACTTACCACCAGGCGGGCGGCGCCTTGTGAAAAGTCGCCCTGGTACTGAAACAGTTTTATCTAGTCAATAAGAAAGCTAGGTAGTAAGATGGATAATCGAATCCAGTAGAAAAGTATTTCCACGACTTAAAGAGACAATAAAAAGTGTAATTTTTTATTTATTTTTTATTTTTTATGTATTTCCACACATTTTTATAGAGACATTCTGAAGCTGTAACTTCCGCAAGTTCAAAAGTGTCAGAAAGCCGATTTCTGAACTGGTTCAGGCAAATCGAAGACTTATTGAAATAAAATTATCTTTTACATATTCTTTATTATACAAGAGAGTTATTTCATAATGTATGCATAGTCTACTAAGCTATCCATCAAGAGTAATAACGGTGTCGAGACCAATTTTATTTTATGTCCTAAAAATACAAGGACAATCGCACCAAAAGTAGGAAAAAAAAGAAGGGCAGTACATCAATTTAACATTATGTTTAAATAATGAGCGAGCTGTTATACGAAACTTTCTAAAAGAAAGTGTGTTTCAAAATGAAGCAAAAAGGGACGTATTTGTTTGCCTTCTAAAAAAAAATAGAAAACCTTAAATGTCGACAACTTTGATCAAAGTGTTATACACAGGACTAATGAAGAATTTTGTCCTATTAACTAAAAAAAATGTTATCATTTTATCCAGTGAAACAAACCTAAACAAAAATAATTTAAAATCGATGAATTAATCAGAAATCATGGCCATATCGGAATAAGATTACCACCATAATACATGTGCAATCTCAACCCGATGGATTGATAGAAGTCAGAGACGGTAAAGACAGTGACACCGATTCAACCATGTGTGCTATTTTTGAATTGTAGTAATGTGTGGTAATGTGTTCTCGTGGAAATTGAAAAAAAAACCATTTCAGGCAAGCAGAGCCGTCGCCATTTGCATTTGCTATATACTCGTAGTACCTACCTATATTATCAATGCTCCAGAACACAACAGTGTTGGAATTCTTCAGTTAACGGGTTTGCCTTTTGGGCTGGCTTCTGCTCCCTGAACTTTTGCCAGCAAATGGGCCATCTAAAGAGTCTGGAATGGCATGTCAATTTTCAAAAATTTTTGCTAGTACCAACTCAGGAGGTAGAGAATCTGGGCATATTGTGGAATACCAAGAACAAAAAGTGTGCAAAGGTGACAAAGATAAGGACAACCTTATCAAGCTTTATACAGAAGGAATGCTCTTTGGGAGATCCAAAGCCTCCTTGGCTTACTAAATTTAAACTCCAGGGCGGTGGAACTGTCCCATGACACAAAGGCGTCTCAAGGGTTTCAGTCACCTCAGAACATCACACAAGAAAGAGAGACAGAGAGAGAGAGAGAGAGAGATACCTCACAATGTCAAACAAGAGCTAAGCTAGTGTCTCCATGCAATGGGCCACCATTTGAGCTCAGTATACACAGAACATAAGTCTCACACTTTCTAACCACAGACGCTGCCAACACAGGTTGGGAAAAATGCATACACAGTTATACACAGGAATAATGAAGAATTTTGTCTTATTAACTAAAAAAATTTTAATCATTTTATCCAGTGAAACAAGAAAAATAATTTAAAATCGAGTGATCGAAAAATGCACCTGACTAGTTTCAGTGATGTTAACTGTAGTGGTAACCATATGGTTAAATCATGCCAGAGTTTTAATGGAACCTACAGAATGGCGCTAACTATGTACGTATAACCTGTATTTCCAGTTATCGAAACTCAAAATATCCCTCGCCCTCAGATTATCTCCTCGGACCCCACAACATCACAAGCCCAACCTCACCTTCAAACGAACCCAATAAATTCGTCTTCTTTCTCATAGGTACTTAAATCAACAATTAAAGGCGCATAAACAACGTGTTAACAAGAGGTAGCTCCCAATAATGAGAAATTATCTCATTATTGATCATATCATTACTCCCAATAATGAGATAGTTTCAGAGAAAAGCATTCAAAATTTGATCAGGTACATAGAATAACAAATATCGAGCAAGCACTTGAAGAAACAAATTTTTTCTTGATGTAGCACAAGCTTTCGATAAAGTTTGGTATGAGGGTCTTACATACAAGCTTAAGACCGTATTATCAATAGAAATAACTGATATTTTAGAATCTTATTTATCAGACAGAACATAACGAATATATTCCGTATTCGTCAAGAAGACGCTTATTCTGAAGCAAATAAAAGCTGGAGTTACCCAAGGAAGTGTTATAGGTCCGGTCCGGTTTTAGAACTTTACACTAGTGACATTCCAGTCCCGGAAAACAATTGTATTGCCACCTTTGCCGATGATACGGCAATAGAAAATAACCACTAGGAGGCTGTAGCGAAAGTCCAATTAGCCGTTGCGCAAGTCTGCGAAGGGACGAAGAAATGGCGAATTGGACTAAACGAAGGAAAGTTCTTATAAATAACAAGCCAATACTACGTGCTAACACAGCGACGTACCTTGGTATTACACTTGATGCTAAGTTGAGCTGGAAGGCGCATGTTAAAAACAAGTTGTAGGTACTGGTTACTAGGAAGACACATTATTAGTGCAAATAAAGTCTTACTTTATTAACAGGTAAAGTTTTTATGAAAGTATGGACTTAGGGTTGCCAGCTATTCATCCAGCAATTCCAAAGTATGGTACTCAGATATGCAGTCAATGCACCATGGTACGCACGGAACATTGACATCTGAAAATAGTCTCATTATATTATATTGCTATAGCTTCGATGGCAATGGTCACAGTAGACGTTATGAACTACAGAAATCCCCGAAGCGGTAGTGAGGCAGTAGCCTTAGGTGGTCAGGTGGTCAGGTGGTCAGGTGGTCAGGTGGTCAGGTGGTCAGGTGGTCAGGCGGCGTGGTCGGGTACGTCTTATTGTAAAATATAGTATTTCTATTTATTATATACCACTATAGTAACGACTATATCATAATATCACACGCACGTCCGCGCATACACTCTCATACAAATACAATATACATTTATCAACAACATTGGAAGAGTCACAAGAACTATAGTGACCTGTCACATTTTGTAACAGGTCACATTATTTTATAGTTTTATGTTCTTGTACATATTTTTTTAAGTATATATAAAATTATAATATTTAACTGACGAACTAGAAAGACAATAAATCTAAAATGAAATTATTTATTATAATTTATGAACGATTAAAGACTCTTTCGTTACAGATAGGACGTGAAACTTTCAAAGTTTTTAACTAAATTATAAAGTACATATTATTAACGCAACACATTATCACGTATGTTCACTGTTTTTCTAGTTCGTATGTTGTAAAATTTTAATATGCATTTGCATGAAAACCTTTAAATTTGATGAATTTAATGTACTAAAACATAAATGGAATCTTAACAAATAGACGCACGACTGCGGACGCCTCACAGAGGCATGTCGTTCGTGGACATCACACAACTTCAATTATAGTGTCGTGGTCAGAGTCTCCTAACTTCTACATTTGATAACCGAACAAAATTGCATTAAGAAGCAACTATATATAACGCTTGGCATTACTCTATTTGCCTTTGGACGCCCGCGACACTTGTATAGCTAAGTTTGTACCTTGAGTGCGAGGCGACGCCAGCTCAGTACGGGAAGTCACCGCGTCATTGCGGCGTGTCGCGCGTGGCGCTCCAGCGGTCGAACTCGATGCCTGAGTCGGGCGACACGCCGGGCGTGGGCCCGGGACAGCCGCACGCGGGCGCGGGCGCGGCCTCACGCGCGCCCAGCTGCTGCAGCACCTGCACACAGGGCGGCGGCTGTAGCGACAGGCGCACACGCGCGGGGGCGGGCGCGGGCGGCGCGGTGCTGACCTTACTTAGCGAGGCGCTGTGCTCGTGCAGCCCCAGGTCGCGCTCGAACGAGTGCAGCTGCCGCATGAAGTGGAAGTTGGGCGAGATGTCCGTCTTGCGGCTGCGCACCAGCTCGAAGGCGTCCCGCAGCGACAGGCGGTGGCGCTGCATGAGGTAGGCGAGCGTCACGGTCACGGAGCGCGACACGCCCGCCACGCAGTGCACCAGCACGCCCACGCGCGCAGACATCGCCTCCTCTGCGGAAACCATTACCGACCACACCTTAGTATACGGTACTGTGAAGGTGCCTGCACATTCGCATACGACCTCATTGAGTTTATTGTAAATTTGTATTGGCTGGAAGGAATCAGACAATTTAAATATTAAAAAACATTTAAACGGAATCAAACAAATGAAGACAATGGAAGAAAGTAATGGAATTCGAGCGAGGGCCGTGGCGGGCACCTCAGCTCCGATAGAAGAATATAAAAGTGTAATATTATGTAATAATTGTTAAATACAAACAGTATCGGGGAAACCGAACGCTTTTAATTCCAGTAGATAAGATCCCTAGTACTTATACGCAACGTTATTCAACGTTACAGTACTTAATATCCCATTTAGGTAGAGGCAGGTATTTCTAGAACACCCGCCTACAGTTTACTTGGTTTCCCTGGCAGACTAAGGAATAATCTTTTACGTGTGTACGTGTCTTGAATATAATATTATCTCAGTAAACATAATGAACTATAAAAACGGCAATAAATTAATAAATTTCTTAATTTTTAGCAATAAAAGTACATAAAAGAAAATGATAAAATCAAGAAACAGATTATGAAAAACATATTTAGCATTACAGTCAAAGGGGAGAGATTGTCGATTGTCGATGTGGCTCTGAATAAACAAATGACCTTTTTGTTACAACAACACCTTCATCCTTCCAAGTATTACTGCAGTATACATACCTACAATATTATTATGAGTTACACGAGAAAAAGAATGAATAATTTACAAAAGACGTAGTTATTTGTTATACGGTAAACACTTATACAGTCCTTACCACTCAAGTTCAATCACTCAATGTTTAAAAACTTCGATGAGCTTTAGGAAAATATTATTCAGTGAATACTGTATACATACACTTAAAGACTTGGGCATACTATGGAGCTGTCGGATTTATATATGTATAGAAATATGTACAGTAAAAAGAAATAGTAGAACGATTGCTTTATATTGACCATAATAACGTAAGCGTCAATGAGTGCAGCAGGAAGGCGATACAAAGATTCTCAATTGGCCACATGACTCGTCGGATTGAACATAAAATCCCCTCCTTACTGAATTATACCATAACCATCCGTCCCTGGAGTTAACTTGATGACGTCATATATAATTCTATTGGTATTTAAAGTCTTGTTAGACCTATACAGTCGTCACGCTAAAGTAAGGCGAGCAATTAACACATTTGAAGTATTTAAAGAAATAGTTTACTAAACAACTTGCAATGTAGTTCACATCCAAGCTTGGTAATCAAACTATTCCATCATAAAATTTGTCGCAGATGGACCGATATTGGTGAAATTTGAGAGATATTAAAATCCCAGATTGATATTAGAGTTTTTTTACGATTAAACCAGGAATTATTAAGATATCTACACTACACATATTTTATTTTTTTACTTTACCAATTTCAAAAATTCTTTAACTTTATTATAATTTATACTACGAATACTACATTATAATTTATACTGCATTATAAATTTGTTTTGTTTTGTACCAATAAGTCACTGTACCCGCGCAATGCAGTCTGAGTGCGTATGCGGCGCACGGTTTTTAATATTTTTAGTAAGTAGGTAGGTAAGGTGTGTTGTTTAATAAAAAAATTTTTCTTTCTTTCTAATTTATGAATCGCTTGGACATTTGGAAAGATTAGCTTTGCAGGGTTTTTGTAAGTAATTAATTTGTAACTTAAGTGATTTAAATTTCGTCAGAACTGTAGTTCTATTTTAAGTTTCAAAACTTAAGATTATAAGATTTTCGAAAATATAAGAAACATTAGGCCTACAATTATAAGTGCTTCTGTACAATATAGTTATGTAAAATCATTATTTTCACAGTAATTACCTATAAATCTAATGGCCTGTGGAAAGTGTACGGCAAGGTTTTGACTCCAATGGTCTGCAATGGGGATCTTGAGGTAGTTGATGCCGCAGCCTTCCGCTTCGAAGGTGTTGGGCAAATCTGGCGTTACGTTCAGCACATACTGGGAACATATTTAAATATTCATCATTAGTTCTATTAAATACGAGTAGTACAGATACTCAGCAGACACACCTTTCTCCTGGAAGTATAGAGTACAGAGATATTAATTTTAATTACTACTATATTTCACTTCAGTCGTTTGTTGAGTCTCGCCCATTGACCAGCAAGAGAATTTACTAGCAGGTGAGGTTGGCGTGGGCCTTTACGTTGGGGAACCCATATAGATGGTTATAAAATTCTATAAAAAGCATTTAGTGATCTATAATCCCTATAGTCGTCGGTGGCCGTGCTAAGCCCACTGAAAAACTAAATGTCACAGGGTGGTAATATATTAATAACATTTTAGATAATTTTGTAAGATAGTTGTATTACCTTGATATTATGCCTAGCGAGCGCATCACAGTCCTCGCTGTTCGTCGAGTTGCCGAGGTACAGGTTGGGCAGGATCTCGATGGGGAAGTCCTGGGGCACGTGCGCGTGGGTGTCCTCGCACTCGGACGACGACCCTGACGACAATGCCTCCTCGCTGCCTGACCCCGAAATGCGCAGAGACCTGTAACATGGCGGACATCTAGTTTAATATTTTAAAACTAGCAACCACATGTACTAAGTAAGTACTGGCATTCTCGTTACCCTGTCCATCTATCGTATATGTGAGCTGTGTTAGCACTGGGTTCCCCTTCCCACTTCACTGTAAAGGATGCTTAACATTATCCAAACTAATATTAGATCCGAAAGTGCGTATATTTGTTTGTACCCTCTTCACGGTCAAACAACTGGACGGATTTGTATAAAAATTGGCATAGGGACAGTTTTGGAAACGGATAAGAAAATACAAAACTTTAAAACTAATCCACGCGTGCGGAGCTGAGGGCAACAGCTAGTAAGTCACAAATTAAAGAATAAGGAGCGGGCTTCCCACATATGACACCCAAGTACCGAACTCTATGACTAAACTAATTATGTTTTTACGGCAACTGTGGACATCATTTCCGGGTATATATTACGTAGGCTGTAGTCGCCATTACCAACAGAACTCTGTATTAGATTTGCCATTTTTATATCTCACTTTTTCACTACCAATAGGTTCCACAATGACGCTGTGTATATTAAGTCTAAAGAAGAGATTATTACCAATATGTGGAGCCTTTAATGTTCTATGATCATTGATAAAAATAAAGTATTACAGGTGAACTGTCTAATCTGTAAGTATAAAGATAACAGACGTCATGATCCGAACAGGAGGTGTCCCATCCCACGCAGTGTTACTAAAATTAGCGTCAGTAATATTACGAACGTCGAGTAATGTAAAGATTATCTACGAGTATCTACATAAAACGTAAGAGATTTCCTGTGAATTGAGTACAAGTTACGAAAGCGTGGGTGTTTACAACAAACGCATTGTACTTGTCTGAGCAGACATTGAACAGATCAAACATTTTGAGGTGCTATACATAAACGTCAGAATAATGAAAGAACGCTATTAGTGTCGACATGGTATAGCACATAGCTTTATCGACCTTCAGCACTGATAAACCAATATATACCTAATAGACGTTAATACATAATGTGTTGGTGGCGCAGTTAACAAACGTTCCCGGCTGAGCGTGTGTGTCGCCCACCCGTCTAGGGGGCAGTATCGACCGTGGGGCTGCTCAATGGGGGTGGAGGTTCAGGGGTGCCTCATTCACCTGCCCCCCGCGGCTCAATGGCGTTCGTCCTTACTCTCGCGTCCGCCCCCGCGTGCCACCCGCTCTACGGCCTCCAACGCATTCCACGCGACAATTTTCGCAATTCGCCCTATGAATTGTCTCACATCCATTCAGTTTGTTTCGTTTTCGTTTCCACAGCAATCACATTAGGAGTGGCCGTACTGATTCCTATTATATCGGACTTTTCAATAAGTCTACACCTACGCTGCACTTTTGACTATTTAAGGATTGGAACGCCTATTGTCACATAACGAGAACTATTTGTATAATGCTTCTAGTTTACTCGTGCTCGTATGTTGTAGTTGATAAAAGGTTGAACATAGGACAGAGGGAGTCCCGACTATACAAATATAACTTGTACATTATGTCACCGTAGGATTGTAAATCCCGTAAGATTGTAACCACACTCGCATGATTGATGGAATTATTGTAATTACTGGCGATTGGAAAAGAGAGGCCCTGAGTTTTTCTTTTCTCACAGGCTCTACATCGAAAAATTAACAATGACATCGTAAAATTTTAAATACCGTCAGATAGCAAGCAATCTCGCAAGACTGGCTGGCGCAATTAATGCAATTACTAGTGATGGGAAGAGAGTGGCTGTGAGTTTTTATAGGTAGAACCTGTAAGAAAAGAACCTGGTATTAAAAACTCAAGGCCACTCTTCCAATCGCCAGTAATTACCATCATTCCATCAATCAAGCGAGTGGGATTACATTGTTACGGTCTTCACAATCCTACGGTGGCATATACGTCTTATTCACAACGACATTTCCACCAGAGTGTGTCTTGTACCAGTTCCTTACGTTAATTTGCTCGAAATACGTTTTCGTATTCCCCATACATTTCACACCAGCGCCCCTAGCGGTAACGTCAGGGAACTGTGCGAAATGTATGGAGGAATACGATGTATTTTAAAATTAAGGTTTACCCAGAAATCGCCATGGCAACTTCTACTGTTCTGTGGCAAATACGCCTGCGTGTGAGTTAGCTCTATTCGTCAAACATGTGCCACACAACCAAATTAAATTAGTGTCGGATAAACGGTTTTCATCTAATTATATACGGTCAACAGAGGGCAGCTTGTACTGTCTGTACTAGGCATTCGTAAACTCATAGTAGGTAGTGCGGCGTGGGCCGGTGCGTAGGCGAGACCCATCCGATACGTCCATTCAGGGGAACAGCTCTCTCACCCACGCTGAGATTTCATTCCAGTCGGTCTTATAACATTAACGATACTTTTATACGAATTTTATCTGTATTCTGTATGTGGGTGAACAGAGTTGTCAGTTCATTTAATACAATCCGGTGCCGATACAATCATATCGGACACTACCCACATATAAACAGCACAAATTTAGAAACAACTCTATTAACACAAAGTAAACAATAAACGCAAGCTACTTGCCTTGCATGATTACTTGTACTGTGTAGTAGTTGTGTAGTAGGTAGTATTGAGTAACTGATGCCATCGTCAATTACATGCGAATACAATTCCCATTTGAATGGCGATGGCGTATATGGAGCGGACGCCGGAAGCCGTGACACGGTCGGCTGTGTTATTAATGAGCGACTCCGATATGTATGGGCGGCCGGTATAGCCTCGAAGTCGTGCCATCCGACCAAATGGCGAAGACGATTAAGACCGCCTGTCGTAAGAGTGAGTTGTGTCGTTTGGAGGTGGTCGGGTAACAAACAGTGTGCACATCGGCAAGCCGCGGCTGGTGCGTGTGGGTGTGCGAGTGCGTGCGGTGCGCTGGCGCACAGGAATGCGGCTCGACCCACCCGCTGCCAATGACCGCCTGCAAGGGACGGTTTTTTAATGTTCGACTCGCTAGTTCCCATCCTGACTGCAAGTCTTAATGAGTTGAAGCGTTCGGACAAATCGGATCGCGTTTATGATGTATGACGACTTCATGATTTTTATTTGAACTATGAGCTAGGATAAAACATTGTAATAACTAGATTATGTTAACCAACCAAAAATAACTTAGGTGGACTGATTATTTTGAATATCGCAGCGCCACAGTAGGAAACTATGTGGTGAAAAATAACATTAATTCAACTTTATGTTCGTCCACATTAAGATATTCAAAATGATGTATTAACTGTTCAGTGGGTCAAATGGTTGTCAAAATTATGTAAGATGTCAGTGATCACAATGAATGTTTTCACACAAGTACAAATGGATCAATAGTATGTAGTATCTACGCATAGTCTTGTGGGCGAAAATAACGTTCTGAACTCAGTTGAATTTGGTGATGACTGTAAAACTTTCCCTTTTTAATTTCGAATAATATCATAAGATAAGTTAAAATTATTGTCATCTAATGAGGATCTTAGGACTACTTAAAAGAATCTTAGAGCAACACACGCACCAGAGGACTGTGTTGCTCTATGGATATAGAATATACATAGAGGTAAGTAAGTAAACATGGAATTGAATTATAAATAAAATCATAATAATTATTAGCTTATTATTAAGCGTGATTTAGTGAGTCATTATGAGATACATAATATAACCGTACTCTCTAAATTTGTAAATCTTCGGAAATTAAATAACATGTCTGACTGTTTGCATTAACATATTTAATATTTGTAAAGAAATTGGTATATAAAACGTATCTGATCTGTCCTCGGCCCTGACCGTGTACAGATAATTTCGTGAATGAACTCACGGAACGTCTTGACGTCAGAAGAGCTGACGTCACTTCACCGATAACCCGTCGCCTGCGGTCACGTCAACCAGCCCCTTTATGTATAATCTTCACAATATACCTACGAAATAATTCAATGTATTTGCATCGACTTTGAAAAGGTCCCTCAAACAATTTACATAATTACGCTTATACTTTTTAATTACTTTAATGTTTACCGAGAGTGAACTTGACGAAAACGTGCTCCACTTAAGAATTAAACAGTAGACATAAAAACCTTATTTGGGTTTTTCCTCCCAATAAAACAAAAACTCACGACAAAACAAAAAGGTTTTATATCAAATAACACGTGTGCCAAATTTCGTCGAGATCGGATAAAAAATATGGTCGCTAGCCCTGAAAACGCATAGAGACAGACGGACGAAATCAAAATTGTCCAGTCTCGAAATGTAGACCCTTTGCTCACTTCGTTCGCTCGGTCAAACAGATTCTTTTACGTAGATCTTCCAATGGGGATGATGACTGATTTTGAAAAACTGTCCTATAGTATTCTAAAGTATCTACTATTGCCAAAAAATATAGTATTTCTGCAGGAAATATATTTTTATTATAAAATAAATGCTATTTTCATTGTTAAGTTCAAAATACATGTCAAAATGCTAGTTGGTGTCAAGGCGTCTGCTTGTGACGTCACTAATTCTGCTTATACCGTTATAATACGAGGGTGGATTGAAGAGTAATCGGCCCAACCAAGAAAATAAATACATAATAAATTAAATATATTTTTATTTTTCAACGTAGTCACCATCAAGTTCAATGCACTTTTGCCATCTTCCTTTCCAAGTATTTAGCCCGTTGAAAAAAAATGATTCATCCTTAGAGTCTAAATATGCGTCTACTGCTGCTTTGACCTCGTCATTTGTCAAAAATCTTTGATCTCCCAAATGCTTTTTAGGTTAGGGAACAGAAAAAAGTCTGACGGTGCCAGATCAGGTTAATAAGGTGGATGCGGTACCAGTTCAAAGCCACAGTTGTGAATTTCTGCCATTGATTGGACAGACGTGTGAACACGAGCGTTATCTTGATAAAACAGGACTTTTCTTCTGATCATTCCTGGACGTTTTTATTTTATTTCCTCTCGTAAACGACGTAGTAAGGTGCAGTAATAATCAGAGTTTATAGTCTGACCCCTTTCAAGATAATCAACCATAATCACACCCTTCGAGTCCCAAAATACTGAAGCCATCACCTTACTTGGCGACAAAATCGACTTAGCCTTTTTGAGGGGTGGTGAACCAGGTCTTTTCCACTGTTTTGATTGTTGTTTTGTTTCCGGTGTACAGTAATGAACCCATGTTTCGTCCATAGTAACAAAACAATTCAAAAAATCACATTCATCAGCTTCAAATAACTCCAAACAGTCGCGTGCAATAGTCAATCGCATCCTTTTATGCTCAACTGAAAGCAGTCGCGGAACCCACCTCGCAGACACCTTGTGAAAACCCAACACGTTGACTATTATGTTTTGAGTACGTTCAAAAGAGATGCTTATAGAGCTGCGGTCTCCCATAATTAAGTCGAGTATTTTTTTAACATTTTCGTTAGTAGTGGACGTCGTCCAGAGCGGGGTTCGTCTTTCACACTCTCTCTACCACGCTTGAATTCTGCTATCCATTTTTTGAGGCATGAATATGAAAGAGCGCAATCCCCTAATGTACTGACCATATCATCATGGATGGCTTTTGATGACAGCCCCTTCTTATGGAGGTACTTAATGACGGCACGCTGCTCGATTTGCTCCATTTGCGGAAATGATGTCAGATTGCTTTGTTAATAAATTTATAAAATTAAAACTAATTATCGCACACGTTTCAAACTTCACACAATTAACAGGTCTAAAGTGAACTAAATAATGTGGGTAGATTTGATTTTTAGAACTAAATGGATCAGTGTTAGGCCGACTACTTTTCAATCCACCCTCGTACTTTGTAGGCTTTGTGCATAGATCAAACTTATTACGAAACCAAAGTGACGTACAGCTCTCTAAGTATAAGTTGGCACGTGGATAAAAATGAAACTAATATACTTATATAATTGTATGGAGTTATTGTTCTGAAATCTCGTTTTTGACGTTTTGCAATGGAATGTGGCGCCACCATTGAAACGCCAACTTAAATATATTTTTCCAAATCTATTAATCCTATATATTAAATAAACACATTGTTTTAGTGATATTTAATTACAGTCATCATCCCCATTTGCAAGAAAGCGTTTTGTATCAGTGTAAAGTATCTTAACGATTCAGTTAGCAGTGAATTTTGCAGCTTGTTTTTTAATTTCCACCCAAAGGTCTATTGCCGGCCGTCCAGGGTACGCCCTCGTAAGGATATCCCCAGGGAATTCCACAGCCGACATTGAAAGAAATAGCTTGAGTGTGTATAAGGGATCCCGCAGTGTGGAGAATTGGCTATTCGAACATCAAGTCGCTCTCTCATCACTTGAGTATACCTAAGCCTGTTTATAAACGAAATTTAGTAACTTTACAACTAGCCGTACTGGCAGAAGAAGAGAACCTGCAGAACCTGAGAGAAAAGGTGCAGCGTTGGTAGTTTGGAAACTGATCTAAAGCAGATAAAATGCTGGCTCCTAATAAAAACCTTTAATGAGATGTGTGGTAGCCTACCACTTACAACCAAACCGATTGTGATGAGGAGTAGCCATGGTAACAAGTCATTTGTAGGGTGAGATGATCATAAAATAATATTTGTACTATTCGTATCCTTCTTTATTTTATTAGTAACAATCATTATAAATATAAAGTAAGTAAGTATCTAATAAAGTACCACAGATGACAACATCATGCGAAAACATAAATTATGAATATTGGGAAGGCACTGCTGTAGGCGAATTAGGTTTAATATTGCAAAGGTTATAAATAGAATATGTTTACAAGTTTATGAACAGAAAGTCAATTGAGAGAGAAGTAAGTTGTAACTAATAAACTGTTTCAAGTTAACCTCTGAATTCTGAATAGAGAGGGAATGTTCTGAAGGGCTCCATAAATGTGCCGTCGCAGTCGAGTCGTGGCACCCGAGCGTAGGCGTCCTTACACATATATATATTTATATATATATATATATATATATATATATATATATATATATATATATACATATATATATATATATATATATATATATATATATATATATATATATATATATATATATACATATATATATATATATATATTAATATATATATATATTTATTATATATTCATAGTGCCTTTTTGGTATTACATCGTGAAAGGTAACAATCGAACGTCCCACGCAACACGAATCCAGTTGCTTGTAAATCAGAGTTGAAAGAAACAGTTCGTAAAACTCTAGACTTGCCCAATGTATTACGTCCTTCAATTATTTATAGCTCGACTGAGAGGAAACTCGGCTACAATTTACGTAAACATGAATCAACGTTGAAAAAAATATTTAATAAGCATCCATGAAATAAAACATAATATATGCTGATGTCACGCATTACACGTCGTCATTCAGTATTAGCGGTTCATTAACATCACGTTGTGTGTGAAAACCTATAGAGACTTCGTCGAAATGGAAAAAGTTAGAACGAGCTGCGCACTTACGGACTTGCCGCACAGCACACTCGCTGCATGAATGGAGCGTAGTCCATTGAGAACAGAGCTCACTTTATCGCTTCTAATGCAATACGCCAATTACGTATTTAGGTAACTGTACGACTGCACACTTACGGCTGCGGGCGCTAACGCTAACGAAGCCCACCACCACGCCGCCAGCGAAAATAATGAATGAGTTTATTAACCAAATCTTTTATTGACCCGTCTGCAATGCGTCATTGTGGCGCATTTTAGAACTATACAACTTTTAATATCTAATTCAATTAATTCACCTGGTTTACCTAAAGCTTATAAGAACTGTATACAAATAACAACGTGTATCCTGTTACAAATAGTATAATATCGACTAGTTGTATGGTAGTAGCGAGTCAAGGAGTCATTAATTTAGTAAGTAGATGACGTAAACACACAGAACATTAGCAATATTTTTTGTCGTGTACAGGCATAATTACTTGGTTATAATTTAAGAAATTATAGTAGCACCAGGTGTTTTATACCGTCAGACCAACATGAATGGAAGATTTGTCACTATTACACGTGCAACATATAATCAGTTATGGTAAAGATATTAGGTATATTCGTTAGTATCTATCAAGTATGGACACGGTGAGTAACACAGAGCGTCACGCTATTGCTGACGGTACGCAGTTGGTATTATACTCGTAGCCTCGTATGAAGGAACCTGTGTTAGCTTTTTATGACTAACATCCTCAATTCTCGAATACCGTCAATACTAAGAACCCAATAGTTATTATTCGATCAGCATGCATCATGGATCGGATACCAGTAATTTTTTCAAACCAGTTTTGGTCATTGACCTGTCTCGTAAAGTAATTAAGGTTTAGGTTGTATTTAATTCAGTTAAAGTTAGAGACAGGTTTGTTTTACTATAAATTCGAATTAGTCTACTGTAATTAACCGAAACATTAGCTAATTAATAATCGGATCACAAATATTTTTAACCACAAATGGCAATGTCCCTTGGGTAGGTCTGCCACAACGTAGACTGAATACATCATAAAGGTTGCGGGAAGTCACTGGATGTGGGAAGTTCAAGTCAAAACCGAATGTTGTGGCGTTCTTTGGGGAAGGGCAATGTCCAGCAGTGGCCGTCATCTGGCTAAAATGATGATGATGAGTGTCCCTTGACCGTCTCAGGATGGGGACAAAGAAGTTCTATGCCAATAAATAACTAATACTATTTCCTATTGATATGTACCTATGCTCATAAGTCGTTGCAATGAGCTATTATTTCAAAGTAAGTCGTATGCAACGACGAGAATACCAAAGTATCAATGAGAAAGTTGTGCTTCCTTGCTGGAATGTGCTTCCGTTGGAAATTAGGATGTCAACCAGCCGCTTCGTTTTCAGGAGGAAGAAGGTATATGAACTATATCGCGACTCATAAACAGAGTCCTATCCTATACTTAATGCAGTCATAGCTCATAGTTGTGTTTTATTAGTTTATGTATTGTATATAGACATAATGTGCAGATATTCCTTAGACACTTTATTTAATTAATAATACATAGTATATATTATGTAGGTTTATTAGCGTAATATATGAGGGGCTCGTGGTCTAGTGGTAACCGACAATGTTAACACATTGCAAAGGTTAAGCAACATCGACTCAGGCCGGTATTAGGATGGGTGACCATTTCTTAAGACACTGAGACCCCTCCGTGCCTCGGAGAGCACGTTAAGCCGTAGGTCCCGGTTGTCATACTAACATCTATGGCAGTCGTTAGGGGTAGTTGGAGCCCTAAATCAAAAATCCGACCGGTCTAACTACAGAACTTCGATATCGCCCATGGGTTGTGAAGGTCAGATGGCAGTCGCTTCACGGAAAATATCGAAGTTCAGCCGAATCGCAGTTAGACTGGAAAGCCGACCCCAACTGAGTTGGGAAAAGGCTCGGTGAATGATGATGATTAGCGTAATATATGTATATGTGTATGTATATATATTTGTGTGTATATATATATATATATATATATGTTTGTTAGTATTAGCTATGTATGTAGTTATTAGTATTTAAGTTTATCCTGTTTCTCTAATGTCATCATAACTTTTATAACCCCTTAGCACCTACTACTAGTTCTCTCTGCATCACCCTAAGGTTGACTGTTAGACAATGCCTATGGCATTAAGTCCGCCTATGTACTGTTACTGTGCATGAAGTGTAAATAAAAAAAAAAAAATAAAGTTAGTACATAATTATTTATTATTAATACACAAACATAATTCCACACAAAGTGGACCTGACATGGGCAGAGCAGCAGTAAATGTAAAATGTTATATTTAAGGCGGGCGTATTATTAAAGTTATCGCAGTCTCTTGTAGTGAACGCGGCCATATACATCCTACATAACATTGGTATCATGGCCGCCCCTTTGGGAGACCACTCAAGTTGTGCAAGTACTTGAGGAAAACATGTATAGTCCATTAAAGCTCCGCAGCTATCTCGCAAAGTCACCATTGAGATCCTGACCTCGGCGTCCAATAAAACATACAGAGTAGGTATATTATAGATGACATTTAAATATTGAAGAGCATCAGCTCATATAGGGCATAAAAGATGATTACTTTCAGTTTTATGCACGATTTGCATTGAATGGCGCGGATTGCAAGTCGGCAAAGGATTTTATTTTGTTCCAGATTTTTTTAACTAGTTTAGAATTCGATTTCGATAAAATATGTCGCGGCATGCCACGACACATCGTACGGTAATATGAATTCTAAACTGATGTAATAAGGATACTAGAAATTACTGGATCAAAATAAAATCCTTGCAGTTCCGCGAGGTCACTATGCACCTAATATGGGGAGCGTTAAACAAATATATTATGACACACAATATTGATAATCAAATACAGCAAATAGGACATTTATAAATAAGATAGAAGGTAAAAAAACAATACTTATATCAAAACACTGACCTTAACCCCATTAATGGCAAATGAGCATGTGGCACATGTTGGGCGCCAGCCTCGTCGCACCACTCTGGGTACGCTCGCTGGAACTCTGAGAAATCACCTGTAGACAAATTAACAATTACACCATTATATAATACATATTTTCATACCGCAACTATATCGCCAACATTCCAAGGTCAAAATTGATTATATCTACATTGATTAATAGCATTTTTTTGGGATATAGCAGTGAAGGACTGTTGGTGTTCAATGTTCATCACTACAATTTCTATTTGGCTGAGGTGCTACAATACGGTCCTATATACAATCTTGTATAAAGGAAGGCCAACTGTTGCTTGAAGAGGCCTATGTAATTTGAATTGTACTGATAATAGTTCAAACATGACCCATGGAAAATTTGTACTAACTGCAAAAAATTGTTCCACATTTCAATATATGTACCTACCACTAACAAGTGTAATTGTTAGTACAGCGATTACACTGCCCGCGATAACTATTGGTGCAAATGAGTGTAGGTGTAAACGCTAATTCCGTTTCAAGTTCATATCGTTCATTCATTGTTCGGTCTCATTGATATTTTTTTTCATTCACGATGACGCGCTGTCTGGCGTATCGATTATTGAAGATATGGTAACTATTAATAGTGCACCTATTAGAACATGATTACTTATATGTAGGTCACACTATAAGTTTTGCGTAACTTAAAAAAACAACATGTTAAAACCAAAATATTATGTTTATTAAAGTAATGGTAAGTAAGATGTTCAAACTTTTCAAAATAATTGCATCATTCTCGCAAAAATATAAGACGTTAAAACGTCGACAAATGTTTCACCTCTAAACGAGGCGTCCTCAAGACTGTCTCAGAGAGAACAGCAAAAGTACAGTACAGTACATGTTTACTTTTAAGTATGAATGTGTAAATATCGCTAGCGCGATGTAGGATTCATCGAAAACTACTAACGTGGGTAGAAATTTTAAGTTATGCTAACAAATTCAAAATAGGTATTGAAAAAAGCAAAAAAATCTACTTTTTACTACATCGAAAACATAGTGTGACACACACAAACCAACAAACAACTACCGTGGCTGTTGTTTGATGAATCCTACATAGCGCTAGCGATATTTACACTGCCTCTTCGGAGTTGGTAAAAGTGAAACCTCTCATCAAATCTTTGATTTTGGGGAAAATACAGAAATCACAGGGTGCTAGGTCGGGGCTATGCGCAGGATGGGTGACGAGTTGTACTTTTTCGGAAGCTAAAAATGACTGTTTCTTGGCCGTGTGTGAAGAAGCGTTGTCATGATGTAAGAGAACGCGGGTTTTGGGTCGTCTTTCGCGAACTTTTTCTAACAAAATAAAATAAAATAACGTTTATTATCTTTGAAATTTTTAGAAAACTATTTAGATTCGTCAAACGTTGGTGTGACTCTACCGAGGGTTCCAAAATGCAACGAGACTGAGAAGAGCCCTCAAGAAACTCAGTTCGGCTTTTTTCAAAATATTTCATCTTAAATCTAATACAGAGTTAAGGCTTGGGCAAACCAAAAGCAGTTGCAGTGCGGTAGCGGGCCCGCGTTTGTTCAGTGTGTCATCCCTCATATAACTACATTATTTACTAACATAGACGCACTGCTACCGCACTGCAACTGCTTTTGGTTTGCCCAAGCCTTTATTTAGAAAGGAGCAATTCATGTTTAACCCCCATTGCAGAATCTTTGTTAAAAGCAAACGTTCCTTGTTGTAACGTTATATTTAAATTCAGTAAAGTCAACATAAACACTATCTTAAAAACTTTTAAATCTTTAAATATCAAGAAAACAGCTGACGGCATCTCTGTGTATTTAGTAAATTCTTTTATTGAAATGGTTGCTCCTGAACTAGTAATAATATTTAATAATTGTGTTGATAGTGGTGTGTTCCCTGATTTAATGAAATCTAGTAAATTAATTCCCCTGTTTAAATCGGGTAGTACTTCAGATCCATCCAATTTCCGACCCATTTCTGTACTACCTACATTTATTAAAAATTTTGAAAAAATTATGCTTAATCAAATTATGCTTAACACCCTGGGTAAACAAATGGTAGAATATCACTCGGCATTAACACTCTTTTGATCTTCAAGTGGAATTGTACAGATGGGACCCGTAGCTAAGAAAAAAAACGCGATCATTTTTTATCAACGTTTCTCACCTGCCTCACCTTTGTTGGCTTGTTCTCATTTTCAAACATCCATTCACAAGATTGCTGTTTTTTTTTCGGGTTCAAAACAATAAATCCACGTTTCGTCTCCTGTGACAATGTCATAAACAGTTTTATAATGTCCGTGGTCGTACTTCAGTAGCATCTGTGAGCACCATTCCACGCGAGCCTGCTTCTGCTCCTTTGTCAGTTCATGAGGGATCCAACGACAACAAAGTTTCCGAACTTTCAACTCTTCGTGTAAACTTTTCTGGATTTTACTCATACCAATCCCCAATAGTCCTCGAATTGTCTCATAGGTAATCCGCGTGTTTTCTTCAATTAACCGCTTAACAGTAGCCACATTATTTTCGTTGACGGCAGTTGAAGGCCGCTCTTCACGAAATTCGTCATGTAACGAAACTCAACTCTCTCAAATTCAGCAAACCATCGCCTCTCGATGCTCAAACAAGGCGCTTCTCTCACAAAAGCATTTTGAAGACGAGCGGCACAATCTTGCGGAGAGAGAGAACTTTTAAAATCATAAAAAATCATCGCTCTAAAATCTTTTTGACTAATTCCATTTTCGTGCATGCATACGTTGAACTTTGATGTGTGATAAAAAACAATTGACAATTGATTTCCCGCCAATAGTTTTTTTTTATTACTAAGAAGGTTGCAACGTTTAAAAAAATATAACATTCGAAATTCACATAGTTCCGATTAGCTAGAAGTGCAAAACTTTTAGTGTGCCCCATGTAATTACATAATATTAGGTATGTAAATATGTTATTATTACATACTATTACCGTAAAGTTCATACTATGCAACGAACTTCGTTGATTACATAAAAAATATGAATTTAGACATGAAATGACACTGCATGCACAATTGCTGTTTGGGTTAGCTGCTACCCTGAAATACAAACGCCGAAGGCCGTTTTACCGGATCTATATTAGCACAGCATATAGGCTGAGGTGTTAGGAATGTTAATACACAAAAGGGTGGATTTGCGTAAGTTAAAATGTCAACAGTAGTTAGTGGTTTTGTGGAATCGCACAGTCCGGCGCAGTTGACATAACGCCTACGTTTAAATCTCCCCATTATCAAGAGTTAAGGCTGTAGGCGTACGCCCACACTCCACAAGACTATGAATGGAAAAATTATATTATTAAGTACCTACTACATTATATTATTATAAAAAGAAAATATCATAACTATAACATTTGAAGCAATTGAAGCCGATGTTTCTTTTCATTCCAGTCTTGCTCGTAGCCGATGCCTAAAGTTGGATGGATCAAAAAAGGTGTCTCGCTTTGACATGTTTTTGGTTTTCTATTACAATTAAAATAACTTAGAAGATCCGACTGATGTAACTACAGAACTACGATATCATTAATGGGTTGTTGTGGAGAGTTGCAGTTATTCTGGAAAGTCAACTGCTGGAACAAAGGAATTGGGAAAAGGCTCAGGATTTTGATTGAATAAAAATAATACCGACCGAGTCGCTACCCGCGGTGTAAGTAATGATGCTGTCGCATTAGCAATTATAAGTTCTGTTTACTGGCAGATGTCAAACAACAACTTAATCATTCATGAAACGGGAATAAACGTTTAGATAACGATAACAAAACATAAACTAAACATGCAAGTTCTCTAACGGTGTGGTATAGACAGGTGTCTCAAAGCAGGTTAGTGCTACCAGGATATCCCTTGCGGTAAGGTAGCATCACTGTTGGCATGCCCACAATAAATGTGACGGTAATCATACTGCTACATTGACCATGGTATATTCAAGTGTCCAATATTCATTATTAGCAACGGTCATTCAATATTCAATGATAGGATGGGACGTCATTCTTTACAATTACAGTTAGACGAATTGTTGATAAAAGTTGCTGAAACATAATAAGTTGTTTTATTGTACCTAGGTCTGAAAAATAAGATTTTTTACAAAGACGACGTTAGAAATTTTTGATTACTTCTGCTATTGAACTAAGATGGGTATTTCTTGCTAGATATTTTTCATATAAAATAATTAACCGGACTAGACCGTAAAGTGGCAGATTAGGCTGTTTAGTGGTAGACAGCTCTCAATGTTAGATGAATATAATAAGGGGAAGTCCCTCTTTGTCCCTAGTCTACAGTAAATACAATTTTTTCTCAGCTTTCTCAAGAATGGCCTAAAACAATCTTTTAGATGACTGGGCATGTTTCGTAATCGCACAGATAATGTAATAGGTACTATACCTACCTATTATTTCATATCCGCGCTATATATTTAGCCTCGCACCTAATCTTTTAAATCCATTTACATAGGTACATAGTCACGCATTTTAAACGAGGTATCTCAATTCAGCGTTACTGATACGCTGTATTATTGTTACCAGGGCGAAGTTAGGTAATTAGATGCGGCAGGCGAATGCCTGTTTACTATCTGTACATTATAAATGGACCATTAGATAAACTGCAAGGCTGGCAGGCTGGCAGGCAGACAAGCACCACGCAGACGCGCAACAGCGGGGTGGCGAGGGCTCCGTATCGATCCGATGACTCATAGTGGCCCATTCATTCGCTGCTCTCAATGAACCCACCTTGCCTCACCTCCTTTTTATCCACCCCACTCCCATCCACGCGCGTCCTCGGTAGCAAGGACTTTATACAATTCTTCCCGCTCGTGTCGTGAACCCAAACCTTCATCCAGTAACAACCTACGCAATTCTACACGTGACCATTCTGCTGATATTTTACACCTACTCTAAAACCACAAACCGCAGTCGTTGAAAATTGAGATGCAAACATCAACTTAATTTCCAAGTAACTTCAGTGTACTTTGAACAGATTGAAATCTTCCGTAACTCTATCTCTAGAATACACGGACCGTTACCGAGACCTTGAATAATTATGGCATTAGTATAAAGTATGTCGAAGAATTACAGGCAGAACACGGGAATTGGAGTGGCGGCCAAGGCTCACGGGGAGGCCGACTGAACGTGGTATAGCGTGGGAGGCAGGTGCGACTGGGAGGCCTTGGAGGCCCGTCCCGCGTCCTTTTGTCGCGTTTATCAAAAACCTTGTGCGATTTAAACCACCTATAAAACCATTTACTATGGAAAATCAGGAGCTGAGTGACTGTGTATTCGGGACAATAATTTTATGCTGATTAATGTTAACTTCCGTCAAATTATAAACCTCTGATTCGCCAAATATAATGTTATCATTATCATAATAGGATCGTACTAAACAATAGCAGAAATTACGTCAAATGTTATTTTAGACGCTTGTTAAGCAGGTAGGCGGTAGGTCCTTTCCTCGATCTTTGTAACGTAACGAAACCTTTTTAACCGATTTCCAAAAAAAGGAGGAGGTTCTCAATTACTCTGTATGTGTTTTTACAAGCTTTTATTTACTTTCACCTTTTTTTCAGCTTGATTTCAAAATAAAAATTATTGATTATTTTATGTTTGCTTAAGCTTCTGCTTCACAAGTGGTCCCATTTCAATTTGGTCTGATTCCGACAATTATTTTCCCATTTCAGTCGGCTTTGTGTCAATTTTCGACGTGTTTTTGTATATTTAATATCAATACTCTCTAATTCTCTATATAATACTAGCGGGCCCGAAAAACGTAGTCCTGCAAAAAAAAAAGAACCAAATTGTGAATCTAAACCATTCTCGTATCCCCTTGAACACACACAAAAAATCTCATCAACATCGGTCCAGCCGTATAGGAAGAGTTCACTGACATACACACGTACAGTAGAATTATATATATAAAGATTTAGGTAGACGATATCTTTATTAAAGCAATAGAATAATATCTCAAATGTCTAAATGGAGTTTAATCAAGCCTGTTGGGACAATTTGAGCCAATTGACTAAGGTTCGTGGGTGCGTTATAAATATGATTGCACATTGGTCTCCATTCACTGTTCTTTGAAGTTGCTCCATTTAATCGTGAACCTGACAAACTACACTGAACTTGTTGTGATATCATATAAAGCTATAAACCTCTAGCACATCATTGCGATTAGTAGTAATAGCACAAAATGGGGAATGGTATGTAAGTAGTTACATATGTACGTCTATAAAGAGAAACAAAATGTGCCCTTAGCGGTGGAGACCTTGGCCAGTTGGTGCTCCGAAGCTAAGAGCTTTGTTACGGAGTTAGGATGTAGAATTAGGGAGAGGTCCGGCGACACTCACTCAGGGTCTTTCCTGGTGCAAAGATTGTCCACTGCCATTCAGCGGGGCAATGCTGCCAGCATCATGGGCACCTTTGCACTAGGAACGATGCAGGACGTGTTTGGTGATTTATGACTTTATTTATGACAAATTATGTGCTGGAATTGTCTGTTGTAATTCCAACAAACAACAACAAATTCACTAAATGCAAGAAATGTGAGACCTTGAATAAAAATGTAGAACGTTCCTCCTGGAAAGGGTTCAGTCGCTGGTTGGAGCCCACCCCAAGACTATAGTTTTTGTGTTATTCATATTGTAGAATTATATATTAAATAAAAACGTTCATTTTTTAATTATTTATCTTTCTCTCTGTTTGTTCCGGCTAATCTGAAACAACTGGGCCGATTTATGTTAACGAGGCTTACTTTGACAAAAATATCTGATGTTAAAACGAGTAACTTTTTAGTTGGGTTTTGAGGATTTCTACAGTAATTAAGTAATCCAATACCTCGGACTCTGAGGTCCAAGTCTGTAAAATGCATGTTGTGTACACCACGCGAGCGAAGTCGCGGGCGTCTGCTAGTAACTAATAAATATAACCACGCTCGCTCAGGTTCACGGAATCTAGTAACTTGACGTCACTGGGTACAATTCAAATCTGTTTCTCCGAATTGACGCGATGGAAGGTTTGGATTACAAATCAGACCGCTCGAAATAGATTTCAGTTCGAGCGTCAAAGTTAAGCAATAATTAGTTTGTATTTTCAACCGATTTCAAAAATGAAGAGGTTCTCAATTCGACTATGTTTTTTTTGTTACGTTTGTAAGTACCTCATATCTTTGGATTGGGTGGGTTTTGAGCCTAAATTATAGGTTAATTTATTAATTACATATTATATGTGTTAAACATTTGCATTCTCTGACGCCAAACAGGTTTCAGTAATTACTGTAACTTTAAATTATTTTTAATTATAATTAGTAAATAGCAGACATTGGCGTCCAACCATCCAACAACCAAGTTATTCGTTCAAAGATGACCTTGTGTCCACCGCGCCATGTAGAACAACTAGTTAAAAAATATAAACTGAGTGTGCTAGATACTCGTAGTCCGAGACGCCCAGGACTTTAATTGGCTGTACCATAGCGGCTGGCACGTAAGATTTTGTTGCCTTTAATCAACATTTAATCGCAAGGTAACGGGTTTCAATTTTTTTTTCAAAATTACAATACAGCTGCTACTTTTTATTAAATTCATTCGGCCATTTTGGACATAACCCATTATATGTGTGCCCGGTGACGGCAATAGGCTTGCCCCCTATTACGTGGGTCTAAAAATACTGGCAAATTGTGGGTGTGTAATGCACCTCTGCCTACCCCGGGGATATGGGCATGATATATGTGTGTGTGTGTTAGTCAGTAAAGATCGTGTCACACCAGATACTGTGTAAGTGTGTACTAGTTATACTGCGGATTGATCTATTTTATAACGTGAAGGAGGATCATGCAACTGAGGAAAACTGTTTATGGAATTGATAATAAATATGACGCAATAGTAGCAAATCTGTTATAATTCAAAATATTTTATACTCACGGTCGCCCGCGTCCTCGTCCGCGTGGTAATTTAGAACATACATATTTTTTTTAATAATTATTATTTTAATTATTTTTCCCTTTCCTGTCGCCCGTAATAACATAATTATTTTAGGATGAATTTGCTTCGCCGTGATGTATATGCCACCGCAATTTTTTATTTTTTACAGAGAGAGATTATTTTAATATAACATTAACCGTTTAGCCAGCGCACGCAACGGAAGTTCTCAACAGAAATTTATTATTTTCATAAAATATGTTATAGTGAGTTAACCTTAAAAGATAGATATATGCTACCACGGACTTTCTTTTAGAAGTTTTAAAGAGGAACAATTCTTTGGAACATTATTTTAACATAACCTTAACCGTTTGGTCAGCGCACGCAACGGAAGTTCTGAAAAGAAATATTATACCCGTTTTTCAAATATATTTCACTGCTGCTCTGCTTCTATTCATTGTAGCGTGATGTTATATAGCCTATAGCCTTCCTCGATAAATGCACTTCTCAACAAAAAAAAAACAATTTTTCAAATCATACCAGTACTTCCTGCGATTAGCGCGTTCAAACAAACCAATAAATCCTTCTGCTTTATAATACGAGAGTGGATTGAAAAGTAATCGGCCTAACCAAGAAAAAAAATACAATATAAATGAAATATATTTTTATTTTTCAACGTAATCACCATCAAGTTCAATGCACTTTTGCCATCTTCCCTTCCAAGCATTTAGCCCGTTGAAAAAAAATTATTCTTCCTTAGAGTCAAAATATGCGTCTACTGCTGCTTTGACCTCATCATTTGTCAAAAATCTTTGACCTCCCAAGTGCTTTTTTAGCTTAGGGAACAGAAAAAAGTCTGACGGTGCCAGATCAGGTGAATAAGGTGGATGCGGTAACAGTTCAAAGCCATAGTTGTGAATTTCTGCCATTGATTGGACAGACGTGTGAACACGAGCGTTATCTTGATGAAACAGGACTTTTCTTCTGATCATTCCTGAACGATTTTCTTTTATTTCCTCTCGTAAACGACGTAGTAAGGTGCAGTAATAATCAGAGTTTATAGTCTGACCCCTTTCAACCATAATCACACCCTTCGAGTTCCAGAATACTGAAGCCCTTTTTCGGGGGTGGTGAACCAGGTCTTTTCCACTGTTTTGATTGTTGTTCTGTTTCCGGTGTACAGTAATGAACCCACGTTTCGTCCATAGTAACAAAACGATTCAAAAAATCACATTCATCAGCTTCAAATAACTCCAAACAGTCGCGTGCAATAGTCAATCGCATCCTTTTTTGCTCAACTGAAAGCAGTCGCGGAACCCACCTCGCAGACACCTTGTGGAAACCCAACACGTTGACTATTATGTTTTGAGTACGTTCATAAGAGATGCCTATAATCTCGGCTATCTCTCTAATTTTCAATCTGCGGTCTCCCATAATTAAGTCGAGTATTTTTTTACATTTTCGTCAGTAGTGGACGTCGAAGGCCTTCCAGAGCGGAGTTCGTCTTTCACACTCTCTCTACCACGCTTGAATTCTGCTATCCATTTTTTGACGGATGAATATGAAAGAGCGCAATCCCCTAATGTACTAACCATATCATCATGGATGGCTTTTGATAACAGCCCCTTCTTATGGAGGTACTTAATGACGGCACGCTGCTCGATTTGCTACATTTGCGGAAATGATGGATCAGTGTTAGGCCGACTACTTTTCAATCCACGCTCGTATTAGTATTGATATAGTAGCATAGTTTAGATAGTATATTAATGTATACTATAGACAACATACGTCACTTTTCAGAAGTTAAATAACAAAAACTATATGATATACGATAACAGCAACAATTTACATAAGTAAAAAAAGATAGTTAAGTTATTAATATCGAAAAATTTTTTTTTTCTACCAATAATACTGGAATAGTTACATAAATAATGTAGTATATACCTACATAATAATAAATAGGTATACTTATTCATCATATAACTCAGTGTAATGAATAATAGATGTTGAATTAATTGTCGGTCAGTTTGATTAAAAGCCTGTTCTGTTAGTGAGTGGCGCCGCGCCGCTGCGCTGTCTGTCAGATATAATTTATGTCTGATAGATAATAGTATCATCTGGACAGGGCTACATCAACACCCGACCTGACATCCATACCACAATGTTTACTTCTGTGTTCATGCTCCTATCTATTACGTAGCCCATATTGAATATACCATTCACTAAGTTTTTTCCCAACTTAATTGAGGTCGGATTTCCAGTCTAACTGCAATGCGGCTGAAATTCGATATTTTCCGTGGAGCGACTGACATTTGATTTTTACAGCCCATGGGCGATAGATCCATTTTCCCCAATGGGTTATTTCCTTGCAGTTTTAAAGCAACACACTTTTTACTTGGCCCTTATGAGGACTTTTGTCACGAATATGTGAAAATTCTGGCCTTATATCAAATTATTTTATAATATCCTCCCATATACACACGTGTAAAATCTTTTCAGTGAATATGAACATACACTAAAGTATTCAAATGAACCCGAGTGTTAAACAAATTGCCTCTACGTGCTTTTACGGCGTAACAAGCTACCTCTTTTTTCATTCAAAATCACTGTACCATAGCGAGATATAAATAAAATCAGAATACAATACGCAGCACTAAATAAATCTACAGAATTAACGTTATGCCTCCTATACACTACTCGCGAAGTTCCTCGGCGAAGTACTCGAGAAACTTTGCCTACAGTCCAAAATGCGACACTACACATCGTTCAACTTCGCGATGAGCCTATTCGCTCTAAGGTGCCGAAAACCTGCGCACGTTTGTAATGGACGCTCAAGTAGCAGCTGCTGTTGCAATGTATTTTTATTATTTTATTTTATAAAATGCATCATGTATTTTTTTTTGTCCTTTGACATTTATCATTGGGGTCCCAAATAATGGGCTTTGCTTGCGCAGTTTTGAGGAACAACATAATTTCCTCCTGTGACCACTGTATTTTGTTCATAATAAACACAATATATATCACACGCAATAATAATAACACACCTATTACACATGACGTCTCAATGATTGACTACTGAAGTCGGCCGAGTAGTGTAGAAATGTACTTCGTGAACGCATTCCGTGCAACTTCGGGCCCTTTGACTCGGGCGCAAAAACCGACAACAAATGGAAGTCGCCCGAGGACGCCGACACTATCGCATTCGTCTAACTTCGTTCAACTTCGCGAGTAGTGTATAAGAGGCATTACATCAGCATATAAAAATTGTCAATGCCAATGTTACGCCTTCAAATGTATTTAGGTGTGTAACCTACCTACTCGTTTACAGAGATTCATTCAATGTCTGTCACATAGATCTGTTAATTATTGTCAAAAAGACACTGTCGCCATGAAAGATATTTGGTGAAAAACATAATAAATATGTATGTGATAAAATAAGACTATAAGTAAACGGGTAGAAAATTATAAATTATCATCAGCAAATATTAGCACTACTGGAATAGATAGTAATAGAGTTGTGAGGATGATAAAATGTCTCTATCTATCTATGGAAATAATCTATTTTCACGTTATTCCTATCGTTCTCAAAGTTCACGTTTACCACTCTTGATACACATACTTATTTAATTTTCTTCTATAGATCTATAAAATTCTAGAACGGCTCGACCGATTTGACTAATTTTGGTCTTGACATATTTGTAAAAGTACAATGATGGTTAAATTGAGGCGGTACGGAGTTCGCCAGAACAGCTAGTTTGCAGTGAACATAAGATAATCTCAAGAAAAGACATGACTTGGAAAATTATTGTCCTGGTAATTCTAAATATCGTGTCTTTTACTCTCTATCCCTTTCTTTTCCTCGTTAGGTCTTCTATGGTATCGTTCTTTATAATGATGAACGATAAGTTTAATTTATTGTTTCTTTATTCTCTCGTCAATTGAGATTGAGAGAATTTACCTATTTAATTACGACTGCGTGCGATACCTACGTATCATACGCAGTCGTAATTAAATAGGTATCTAGTTGTTGATAATAGTTGGGCAGAGTAATAACTCTTGCATGTCAGCGACTGTCATAATATTTGTGGCATGGTAGATAAACTGCAGAAAAGTCGTCTCCGCTGATAAGGTCATGTTACATTTCGAACATTTCCATTTACGCGACGAACAAATGTCTGCACAATCATGCACATGTCTACTCCGTCAAACTCAAGACTCGAAACTTTCTATAAGTGTGGCGGCTAGCAAGTCTCAAATCTGCGTCGGAGTCAGTCCTGTAGGTAAGAATGTTATGATTACTGTTGAGTTACGATGAAGATAACGTGGCTGGTGGAAATGAAAGAACTTCCGAAGTGAGTTTTGTATGCAACCTCGAACAATACAAGCCTATTAAGTTGAACTGAATGGTTAAGTTTACTATCATATGAAACCACAGATATAAGAATACTATACTAGTATAAAACGAAGGCAATAATCGTTGGCAAGCAGTTGATTTAATTCTGACTAGATCCACATTTATGAGAGACCGCTTCCCTTTCACATTTAGTTTTCCTCAATTAACCGTATAATACTCGCAAGCACGCCGGCCACCAGACCAGATGCACACAATTTCCTCTAAGATTATTATGAATGTTAAGTCTGAAAGAGTTTACATTCAAAGCAGCTTACAACATCCTGCTGTTAGCGAACACGTGCCATTAATTTTACGATCGATAGCTCTATAGACGCACTTCAGATTGAGTTATTCAGCCCGGAATATAGATCAATCGAAATTATTCAGGTGTTCGATGATTTCGATAGTTCTATAATAGGACAATTTGGGTAAAGTAACTACACTCACATCTTTCCTACAAATAACTCAAAAAAATCTACCTATTTTGAAGTGTAAGTTTTTTTGTCCAGAGGTTCGCAGAAAATACGATACAGAAATCAGTATGTATTGTTTTTGCATTTAAGTACCTATATAAAGTATCTTGAGCAACCTACTCGGCGAAAATGTAATTCCTAGTTTTGGATATCTGTGCAAAATAAGGTAATGCTGTCATAGTCACAGTTGGTGTCCTTCATACATTCATAGTTTCGATAA
This sequence comes from Nudaria mundana, assembly GCA_963556515.1. Lineage (NCBI taxonomy): Eukaryota > Metazoa > Arthropoda > Insecta > Lepidoptera > Erebidae > Nudaria > Nudaria mundana. The sequence goes on from OY748290.1 coordinate 18,313,267, forward strand.
TAAAACTTAAAATTGCCATTATAGCTTTACAGTATTTACGTGAGCGTTGATTATGCTCTACTACATTGAATAGATAAGTCTTAATACGAATTAAATGCGTGGTAGTGAAGTAGTGACCATTTGTATTTTAACAACAGGTTTTGCGTGGGTACGTTCTAGCCAATGTTGTTATTTTGTTTTGTATAGTTTAGGAGCACATTGTTAAATAGACAGGTCGTGAGTGAAACGGGAACTTATTAATAAAATTGCGGCGCTCTTCCGTCCGTTGGACGAAAACCGAAGCAGTAGGTAGCCCCATACGTCCGGTCCGCTTTGATCATCCAGTATACAATAATTATGTATGTACCCTAGCAGACAGAATTATTAACAAGTAAATTAAAACTTCTAGAATAATAGGGCAAGATATTAAGTGATTGCACTAATTGCTTGTCTTCACAACTTATGTTGTTATTTGGAAATTAGCTATTACCAAGTTATTATGAACGATTCCTACTATATCTCTCTCTCTTTCTCTACTATAGTCCGAGACGCCCAGGACTTTAATTGGCTGTGCCATAGCGGCTGGCACGTAAGATTTTGTTGCGTTTAATCAACATTTCATAGCAAGGCAACGGGATTCAATTTTTTTTCATTTCAATTACAATATACTTTTTAATAAATTCATTCGGCCATTTTGCACATTACCCATTATGTCTGCCCGGTGACGGCAATAGGCTTGCCTCCTATTACGTGGGACTAAAAATACTACCAAATTGTTTACGTAATAATATAATGAAAATCGCTTTTCTATAACGCCCAGACCATTTTTGGTTTCTTTGTTCATTCAAATAATACAGCAATAAATTAACCAAATACTATCTACTTATAGTTTTCATTGTGCTCATTTAACAATCCAGAAAATAACATAGAGGCGTTGGCGATGTATAAAACAAGCGCTTTCGAGTTTGTGCCGTGATTATAATCTAACGTCTCGCATTGAGGAGCACAATAAGTAGTCGACTTCCTCTCCCACGTTTGGAGGAGCGGATGGCCCAACTCACGACCTCCGGCTTGCTTCTTAACAGTTAAGCCCCTCACACATATTAAAAACTAAAACATCAATGGATCCGTGTCTATTATATGAATACGAACGTTAACTGTATTCATTATTTATTATCAATTCAATGGGTAGTGAAGTACATACGCTACGTAATTTTTTTAAGTTTGAAATTAGCGACTTCTTATAATATCAGAGTGACCTCGAACACTTATATACGATTTCGCAGGGTTTCTATGTAGTTACAAGTTCATACATAGTATTTTTATGCCTACTGGCCTACACAGCCAACATAAGTAGCTATCCAGGTTTTGTCAATGAATGTTATGAAACGGTTACTCGCGGCGTTGCAACCGGTACTTGTTACGTGTGCCACTCACTATATTAGGTAATAAATTAATGAATGAATGCAGACGTGAGAATACCGCGTTATAAACTATAGCCCTGTACAGCACAAAAACACGTTATAACATTCAATAAAAGGTTTACCTAAACACCACATTTTTTTTAATTTTATATACTTACCTATTAACTACATTCTTTTTAAAGCAGTTACAGAACCGGTAGTATCGATTTCATCAAGTACTGAAACTTCCGCGGCACCCTGAGGTTATTTTTACGAGAGCGTACCCAAGACGCCTGGCAATGGCGTCTTTATTTCGCGGCGTTATTATTGTGGCCCGAGTGGCCTGAGGCCGCGGCCTCTCCTACATCCGTTGCCGAGCGCCTCTGGAAATTCTCTGAGCAGACAGAGAATTTCCAGTGGCGCCCGGCGATCCAATCTCTATATATATAAAAATGAATCCCTATTTCCCTTGGTCACGACATCACGCGTGAACGGCTGGACCGATTTCGCTAATTATTTTTTTGTTGTGTTCGTAATTACCAGGAGAAGGATCCTATGGAAGAAAACAAAAGTTGTGCGGACCATTAGAAAAATTGATGCGGTACGAAGTTCGCCGGGACAGCTTGTATCTAATAAAAACTTTGAGGGGTCCTTGAAGCCCCCTTAAATATTGATTTTATTTTGGTTTTTATAGTGGCAACAGAAATATATCATTTGAGAAAATTTCAACTGTCTAACTATCACAGTTCATGAGATACATCCTGGTGATAGTGAAGCTATGAATGGTATGGAACTATAAAACAGCGTGTTAACTAAGCTTTGTGTACCTCAATTTATAGGTTTAGTTATAAAAAGAGAAGGAAGATAATAATACTGGTGGGTGCCTGATCTGTTAAGACAGTGATTGTGGTGCAATGAACAGAGTAAAATTGGATATTATTATGGCTATTCAGTGACTGTTAGTGAGTAACTTCTTAAAGCCTCACTGCAGTATGATTGTGCACAGTTGTCAGACAAGTGTTAGAAATAACAAGAGTTGGTTAGAAAAGGGAACTCAGTTTTACTAGCCACTTTGATATTTTTACTATAGCAACAGTTAGGATATTGGCAACTGACTATATTATAAGTCATGCATATAGCCTTCTATGTCTGTATCTTACACTACACACAGTTTATGGTTTTACACAGGAAATTTATAATAATTGAACTTAAATTGAAAATAAGATGAGACTTATTTCAGAATATCAGAAAACAAATCATATTTATGAAAAATAAAATAAAGCATTTTAGCACTATACCAATATACTTGAGTGAATTATATTACCCATTCTTTACGAAATGGATTAGACATTTTATATTTGTTATGAAATATTCAAGGTTCAAATAGGTAATTGCACGCTTATTCCACTGTTTAAACCTGATTAGTTTAGGCTTATGCTTAGGCATTCACACTATTATTATAAGTTCTACCAACCGACAATCAAAAGTATAAAGTATATTTTGTTTATTGATGATGAAACCAAGTGATTGTGATATCACTTGGCATGTGTGACTTCCTGTGACATGTCAGTGTTAATCACGCTTATCTACTGTGTCACCTCTCTGCTTAACCAAATGTAGTATAACAATAGGATCACTGCTGTTTCATTTATGTATTCACTACGTAAAGCTTGTTAAGGCATGATATTTTAAGTTTGAGCGGGGATACAAAATCAATTTTCACCAAACAACACAGTTAATAAAGTTGGTAATTCGTTTGCAGGCAAATGTATAAAAATATTTAATAAAATTCCGCAGGATTTGGTTGACATGCCTTTTAATAAGTTTAAAATAGTAGTGAAAAAACCTTTGATGAGGAAAGGCTATTATAATGTAGATAAATATCTTAATGATAAAAACACATGGTCACCCTAATCTGCTGTTGTTAGCCACTCTTACAATACAAATTGTAACACAATGTAAACAAAAACATTATTAAAAAAGAAAATGGATAATCTACCTGAGTTTCTTGCTTGGTATCTTCTCAGGAGAACCAACTTACCGAACCAGCGAAAGAATCATTTTCAAATGGTTATTTATGTACTTAATTTAGTATTTTTATAATATTGCTTGACATAAAACTGTAAAATTTTGACATTCATATGTGCTCTTTTATGTGCCTAAACTGAATAAATGAAATTGATTATTTGATTCTTTCAATAGAGAATTACGATGTAATAGATCGATCGAAACTCGAGCAATTCTTTAATATTCATATTCTCTTACTAGTTAGTTTGTCTACATTCCTGTGGTTAACAATTTTAACTTTTAAGGCCTTTTATTAGGGCCTGTTCTTAGAGACACATGTGATACAAAATTGGTTACCATTTTAAATTGAATGTACTCATAGTAGTGAGTTTTGGGTACATCCAATAACATGATGATAACATACCTTCAAGGCAGACAACCTGCACGCCATCTTGCTTGAGCCTCCTCAGAAGAATTCCATGCACAGAATCTGGATCCCGGGGCGCTCCGTCAGCGTACAAAATGAAAATTCCTCGAGTTCGACAGTGAGAAATCTTTGCCTTGAGCTCTTTACACTGAACTGTTGATGCAAGTTCTATTTTACCCGCCGCTAACCGTCGCAGCATTATACTCGGAATCGAGAAGTTTACTGCAGAACGGATGTGAGACTGTGAGTATTCATTAGATCCCCGACAGTCTATTAGCACCATGTCTCGCTCATCCGAGCGAAGCTTAGATAACAACCACTCCTTCGACACCAGGTCACATTCGCATTCAGAGTCTGTAGGCATATTGAAATTAGTAAAACGTTGTCTGATGTTTACACGAGCCCTTCGCCACTGATCTGATAATCGCCTGTTGCACAAAATCCAGAGGATTCACATGGAGTTCCAAGACACAAACATAGTTATTGGCCACTAATGACTACAAACTACTATTAGTCAAAAACGTTCTTCAAACTGATGATACACATTTAAAATAAACACAAACCATAAAAACTAACCACGAGCTAACTGGGCGCCAGACAGACAGCGCAGCTTATGCCAAAAAACGACTGTGGAACGATTCAACGACAACGAGTTCATCTATCTAACAAAATTCTCGGGCGGGGGGAGAAGACTGAAGAGAAGTGTAAAAATGAATGAAGCTCGGGTAAGCGTGTGAAAGAGATAGTGACATACAAGTTGTTGTGTCTCTGAGCGAACGAGAGAATTTTTTTTTTTTTATAATATTCCAGGGTATGGCTTCTGGGGTCTTTTTAATTTGTAGGATATGAAGAAAGACTACGGCAATATATGATTTTATATAACTACAAAGACATTGCTAAACGCCTAATCGATGCTTCTCAGGACCAGAAGGCTGGCTATTTTCTGGCCCAAAGAATAAGTATCGCCATCCAACGTGGCAACACAGCCAGCATTCTGGGAACCTTCCCAGTCGGCAATGACGCGGAGGATTTTTTAAACGATATTTTGTAATGTAAATTTTTTTAGTATATAATTATGTATGTTTTGTACATTTTAATTCTTATTGTAAATAAATAAATCTTATTGGGGAAAAAAAAACTACAAAGTTGTATTTTACATGTAATATCATCGACAGCAATACCATATGGATCGATATAAAAATAAAATCAGGATGTGACGGTATGACAGTGGCTACAATTACGATTAATACGTCTAGTCTGGCACTTCCAAAATCTGTAAAAATTTTGTTAAGTGCAAGTGCAACTGATTTTACTAATCACTTCAACTCGCACATAATATATACCTACTCAATGATTTTCTCTAGTCAAATAAAGCATTGTACACACCTTTCGGATGTCCGCGCATAGACAAGAAAAGTCTGTCCGACTAATGTGAACGTGCTATCGGACTGTCCGATTGAATGAATGGGTGAACTAATAGTGTGACCAAGTTCTTCAAGAATGTGTAGAATAAAACTTGGCTGGGATCCCAAAAAAAGCTTGTCTAAATTGTTATACACACTAAATATGGAGTTGTCGCATGGATAAAAATCCTTCTTTGTCCACTTTACAGGTGTAAATAAACAATTTTCTGATTAATATTTTTTTTTCAACGGACTAAATGCTTGGAAACTTGGTCACACTGTTAGTTCACTCATTAATTAAATCGGTCCTAATCGGACAGTCCGATAGTCAGTTCAAATCTATCGGACAGTTTTCTTGTCTATGCGCGGACATCCAAACGATGTGTACAGCGCTTTAAAAATGACGACTTTTGTGTTCGGTAAGGTAGGTAGGTAAGCCCTGTAAAATTTGGCAAATATAACTGTCAAATCAAATGTCAATTGTCATTAATTGTCAATTAAATTCCATGCCATCCAAGCAAAACAGTCAGACTGTCAGTTTCAGACCGAAGTAATACGTCCTAAATAATTTTATTCTATTTATTCTAACTGGATTAAAGAAAGCTATTCATTCGCTTTATGTTTAGTGAGACAAGCAAGAAAATTCATGTACTGAACAGTCGAGATGGAAAGCTTATACAATGATTTAGAAAATTATAATGAAGTGCACATTGTTGAAGAGGTAAAGTACTTTAGCGCCAAAAAATTACTATCACGACACGTAAATTTTCGTTCGATTTGTTGTCTTATTAGTATTATCTCATAAGTTTATTGGAATAAAATATTCTTATGGTTTGATTTTACAGCTGCGGGATGAAAACAAAGACCTGAAACTAAAGCTTGAAGAGTATGAGACTGCTATGGGTAAACTGCAGAAAGTGAGTGTTTTGTGTACCTACCATTTGATTACAAACAAAATGTTTTCTCCCTTAAAATTTTGTGTAATTTTATTCATGAAAAGTTAAGTGCACATTTTGTTGTTATGTTATATGATCAACACACTAGATGTAGTCTAAATTATTGTATCAATTATTTTGAATTAAAGTTAATATTATATTCTTTATTAATGGATGGCCGACACATTGATTTTGTAGAGTTTATTACAGGATTATGACAAACTGGTCTTCGAGTTCAACAATTTGCAGACTAATTATTCTTCACTTTTGAAAACTGCTCGAGCTGAAGTGGAAAGAAAAGCTCAAACTATTACTCAACTTAATCTTGAGTAAGTTATGCCAGAACTTTGTATATTAAATACTTACACAATTGTCAATAGACTGGTAATAAACTCAAAATGCAATGAATAATATACAAATATGAGATATATTTTTCATTGCCACAAAAACTGACAACAACAACAAGATTACCTGATCATAAGTGGTTTGCCAGATGCTTGTATATCAGCATTATAATGCTTAGCTCGCACTGTACTAGCTAAGGAAGGAATTGTTAAAATTGAGATAGGATAGAAAAGGGTATTGAGTTTCTGAAGCACATACTGTGAAAATATCATACCCTGTTAACGTGGTCCTTTAAAGGAGTATGGGTCTATTGTATATTAATTAATAGCAGTATTTTGAATATGCATGGCTAGTTTAGGATATTATTTAAAGATAAAGGAAAATATTATATTTACTTACAGCAAAGATCAATTGGTATTGAAGACACTTCAACATGGAAATAACACATTACGTTACAAATCTCAGAGCAATAGACAAAATTCAACAAAAGCAAGTAATGTAAAAAGTAATGACAATGAAAAAGCTAAGCATGAGCAACAGAATGATAATCCTGGTGATAAAACTGAGAGGTAACATTTCTATTTAAGGGTTTCTGATCAACTGTATTTATGGGGTCATGGGCCCAAATGCTCGCCGCCTTTATAGAGAAACTGCTAAACGCTTTATCAATGCTTAAAGTATATAATTATGTACCTATATTATAATTATTATTGTAAATAAATATTTACAATACAAATTCATCAAATCCGTAATAAACAATACATCAGGAGAAAACACAATCTGTGCTAAGCACCAATTCCATGTTCTTCATGGTGCAATTGAAGAAGCAGTCAAACTTTATGTACCCCAAACACGACAAGTTCAACGCAACCTTAGGAAACTGTGGATATCAGAGGAAACCAAATTACTCATTGACTCGAAGCTGAAACTTTGGAATAGATATCTATTGACTGGGCTTGACTCACACTATATAGAGTACCGAAAATTTAATAACAAACTTGTAAAACTCAATCAGGCAGCCCGGATAAGATATGAAAAAACATTACTAGAAGCAGGATATAGCAGGAGGAATATGTTAGACAATAAATAGCATCAAAAGTTGACATACCCACCATCTTGCTAGATAGGCAGGGCCAAACCGTGACCGAGCCCGCCAAAATTGCGAATTTATTTGCTGATTAGTTTGCCAGTGTCTTCCAAATAGAGCCTTACACACTTTTGCCAACTCTTAACCCGTCACTGTATGTCAAGGATAGTATTGAAGACGTAACTTTCACGCCAGATCAAGTCAAGCAAACCATTCAAGAGATTAAACTGGATTCTGCACCGGGCCCAGATAAAATACCGGTTAGAATATACAGAAATTGTGAAATCAACGAATATTTGGCAACATTGATGCAAACCTCCTATGACACAGGAATACTACCAGACTTGTGGAAGACAGCATTGGTGACGCCCATATTCAAAAAGGACAACAAGCTGCAAACTACAGACCAATAAGCTTAACCTGTGTCACATGCAAGTGTATGGAAAAAATAATAGTGAGACACTTAAGGAACTTCTTTGCTAGTCACAATATTATATAACCAGCACGGCTTCTGTCCTCGTCATTCCACTGTCTCAAACCTGCTTTCAGCTTTATTATCCTGGAGAGATAGTTTCAATAGGAGAGAACCGGTTGATGTAATATATCTTGACTATGAAAAGGCATTTGATAAGGGACCGACTAGACGACTTTTGCTCAAACTTGAGTTTGTAGGAATCAGAGTGAATGTATTGGCCTGGATTGAGGCATTCTTGTCGCAGCGAACGTTCAGAGTTCGAATAGGTGACCATCAGATGAACGGGAGATACATAGCAGGGTACACCAAGGCTCCGTTCTGGGGCCACTTGTACATACACTTTGGATCTCCCTCAAAGTCTACAATCGAATGTTTGCTGATGACACAAAGATATTTGCAAATCCCACAGTGGACTATGACCACCTACAGAATGACCTAAACACAATTGCAAACTGGTCTAAGGAGTGGCTTAACTTAAATGAAGCAAAGTGCTCTGTGTTGCACATAGGAAGTGGGAATCGTCGGAAGACTTACACACTGGGAAACACGCAGTTGATCGAAACTAAACTGCAAACCGCCCTGGGTGTCAAGATATCCCATGACCGAAAATGTGAAGAGCATATTGTGGCCATTACCAAGAAAGTTAGAAGTCTTATTTACTTTACCCGGAAGGCCTTTGGAGTCATAACCCCCGAAATGATGCTCAAAATTCACAAGACCTTTATATGGCCATTACTGGAATATGCATTTCAGGTTTGGAATCCATACTTCATTAAGGACATAGATATTCTAGAAAAAGTACAACATAGTTTGACCAAAATACCACCTATGGGTGGTATGAAACACCGTCCATATGAAGAGCGCTTGGAACTTCTGCAGCTCACTTCACTAACAAGTGGTAGAGAGCGTGGAGATCTAATTGAGACATTTAAGATCTTGAATGGTCATTATGACATCGAAGGATTTAACAGAGTATTTTTACGGAATGAGAACACTCATCTAAGAGGCCACCATCTAAAGTTGTGGACTAGTTTGTCACACAACAATCCACATAAGCACTTCCTGACAAACAGAATTGTTAGACTGTGGAACAAACTTCCGGACGAAGTGATATCTGGAGAAAGCATAAATCAATTCAAGAATAGGCTTGATATATATCTAAACTCCAATAGAAACTAGTGGAGAGCAGCAGGATACAGGCTCTATCAGTTGATTCAACTGCTGCCTGATTTAAATAATAATAATAATAATTAATAAATTCCCTGAATTTAACCGTGCACCACGATCGGGTGGTGTGCCCGTATGGCAGGCAAGAATCGAGCGACGTATCGGCACATTTAAGACTCTCATTGCGAAGCTTATCTGTTTTAGCCGGGGACATAATCGTCCCCGGGTCATGCGTTTTGTGACTCAGGCATTCGCTGGGATGTCACGGAACGTATTGACTTTCTAAAGCAGAAAGTATATGCATGGGCACGTCGTATTCGTCGCTATAGAGAGCGTGTAGACAGATACTGGCAGAATCGTATCTTCCAAAGTGACGAAAGGAAGGAGTACCGAGAGTGGGAGGGAACTGGACAACGTTTGAGCGACGGACAACTGCCAGATGCTCGCGCCATGAATCAATTTTGGCGTGACATATGGTCGGTGCCCCTCCAACATTCGGAGGGTGATTGGATCCGTGTTCGAGCGTGAATGCGATAACATCGAGCCCATGGAGTCTATTACAATAGACTCCGAAGACGTTAGTTGCGCAATACGTACGGCACAGAACTGGAAAAGTCCTGGGCCGGACGGATTGCACAACTTTTGGATCAAGTGGGTTCGAAGCTCGCATGAACGCTTGGCAACACAGTATCAAGAAGCCCTCGAGTCTGGTTCCTTACCCGCTTTTATGACCACTGGCATCACCTTCCTGCTCCATAAATCAGGTAGTACCACGGAACCTAAAAACTATAGACCTATCACTTTCTTACCTAATACCATCTACAAACTCCTTACATCTATTCTGAGAAATAAATTAAATTCACACATCATATCTAACAACATTTTAGATAGTGCTCAGAATGGATGTAGGGCTTGGTCACGTGGTACTAAGGAGCTACTCCTTATTGACATGGCCATTAGCCAACAGGTTAAGCGTAGTAGGGGCGCCCTCTCTACTGCCTGGATTGACTACAAGAAGGCGTATGATTCGGTGCCTCATTCATGGCTGGGGAGGATTTTAGAGTTGTATAAAATTAATCCGATTCTTAAATCCTTCTTAGTCGCGTGTATGGGGCAGTGGACCACCGTCCTTCGTCAACCAGGTAGTGGCGAGTGCGCCTCTGATCCGCATGACTTGATAAGGATTGAGCGTGGTATATTCCAGGGCGACAGTTTGAGTCCATTGTGGTTCTGTTTAGCACTGAATCCACTTAGCACATTGCTGAAGGATTCAGGGCTTAGGCTATCGGTTTCGTAGAGGGGGTGAGGTTATTTCTCACCTGATGTATATGGATGACCTCAAACTGTTCACACTGAAGCACCAAGATTTAGTGACATTATTAAAAACTACGGAAGTTTTTAGTAATGCCATTAAGATGGAGTTCGGTGTTGATAAGTGTGTGGTTATGCATGTACAGCGGGGGAAGGTTGTAAATTCACCGAATTTACAACTTTCTGAGATAATAACTCTCAGATCTCTCTCCGAGACCGAAACATACAGATACCTAGGTATGTCAGAGTCATTGGGTACAGCGGTAGAGGACATTAAGAAATTGGTGAAAGTCGTTTTTTTGGCCGCCTGACAAAAGTTCTTAACAGTTTTTAGTCCGGTGGTAACAAAATGCGGGCTTTCAATGGTTGGGTGATGCCTTTATTGTTATACTCCTTTGGCATACTTAGGTGGACTCAAACGGAACTAGACGCCCTGGATAGGCGAGTCCGTCAACAACTGACATCGCATCGAATGTTACACCCACGGTCTTCTGTCATGAGACTGTACATTCCGTGGAAGTGGGGAGGTCGAGGCTTTTTAAATGCCAAGAACCTCCACTATCGTGAAGTATGCAGTCTTAGGGATTACTTCCTACAGAATGGGTGTGGCATTCATTGCGATGTCGTGATAGTTGATAAGGGCCTGACACCTCTTTCCTTGGCTAACGAGAACTGGCGTAAACCAAAGGTGTTTAGTACTGAAGACCGTAAGGAGGTATGGAAGAGCAAGGAGCTACACGGGCGGTTCTACCGCGTCTTAACAGGACCCGATGTAGACCTGCCCGCATCGGTGAACTGGCTACGTTTTGGTGACCTCTTTGGAGAAACTGAAGGTTTTGCCTGTGCAATTGCAGATGAGGTTATCAAGACGAACAACTATCGGAAATACATCATGAAGGACAATTGTCGAGCATGCCACCGTCCTGGTGAACCACTTTGTCATATTATTTCCGGTTGTTCGTATCTTGCTAACAGCGAGTACTTGCATAGGCACAATCAAGTAGCCAGGATCATCCATCAGGAACTGGCTCTTCAATACGGCCTTATTGAGTCCGAGGTACCATATTATAAGTACACACCAGTGTCAGTTCTCGAGAATGGTCGTGCGTTGCTCTACTGGGACCGATCAATCATCACGGACAGGACTAGCTTTATGTCCTATGGAATACTACTTTGGGGAAATGCAGCAGAAATAGAAACAATTTTTATATTACAAAAGAGGACAGTCCGTGCCATTTATTGTTTAGGTAAGAGAGATTCTCTTAGGGAGCGATTTAAAGATATTAGTGTTTTAACTGTAGCTTCCTAATATATATTTGATAACATACTGTATGACAGGAAAAATATATCTAGCTATACTAAATTAAGTGACGTTACAGACAGAAATCTACGTAATAAAAATAAACTACTCCCTCCGTGTTATCGGCTTAGCAGGTTAGTCATTCTTTCAAGGGGGAAGGTATACGATTTTATAATAAATTGCCTGAATCGGTCCTTTGTATGCCCGACAGTAAATTTAAAACCTTTATAAAGACCACTTTATGTCAAAAAGCATATTATAAGACAGTGGATTACCTTAATGATAAAAGTGTCTTGCTTAAGCATGGTGCAGGCGCCTCCTAAAATGCCGTAATTGTAGCATATTTTGTACGTAGGTGACTATTTTTTTTTTGTTGCATTATACACGCTTTTTGATTCTGACACGAGACCAATGTACATTCGTCCACATTTAGTCTTAAGAAAATGTGTAAATGAGTAAATTATTGAAAAAGAGTGACCGAGAGTTTTATTGCCAGGTTCTTTCTCTCGGTTCTACTTATTGCTTTGCGAATCTGGCATTACATGTAAATATAGAAGCAATGACATTTTTTATTTTAAGTACTTACTGACGTTTGTAAGAGCCGTTTAGTGACCTTTACAAATAAATAAATCATTTCATTTAATTTCGACTATTGTTGCCAATAGGCCCGATATCGTGTTGGTTGATCGGACCCAGCGTCTCGAAAATCGCGTGAAGGCGGAGAAGGACAAGCTTAGTAAGTACCTTGATCTGTCCTTCGAGATAACCGCCATGTGGGACGTATACTCAACGATTTGTCCCGGTGGTCGTTTCGTCAAACGGATTAATAGCGAAGAGTCTCGATCAACATCTCAAGAGACTCTCGTTATATTGTTGGATCAAGAGTCAGATTCAGAAGGCTGTTATCCTCGACACGTGCCGTATTATTAGGAGGTAAAGAGGTTCTTTACACCGGACCAGAGGTGTCTGCTGTACAAGACGCAGATTAGACCCTGCGTCGAATACTGCTCTCACCTCTGGGACGGCTCCGCGAAGTGTCTGCTGGACGCTCTCGACGCTATGCAGCGACGGGCTATCCGTATTATAGGTTGTCCGGAGGTAACGGGAAGCCTTGAGCCGCTAGCTCAGCGCCGAACAATAGCTTCCTTGGCCGCATTCTACCTTATTTACCACGGCGAGTGTTCTGAAGAGCTCTTCAATCTGATCTCACCCTCTTCCTTCCGATCCCGAACGACTCGTGCCGGGCAGAGATGCCACCCCCACACAGTGAATAGCATGTTCGCGAGAACCGAACGTTTTAAACGTTTGTTTCTCTGCCGAACGATAGTGGCCTGGAACGCCCTGCCTGTGCACGTGTTTCCTCCCACATATAATCCTGGGTTCTTTAAGCGGAGCGTGAAGAGGCACATCAGTAGGTCGTCAAGTTGAGGGCCACTCTCAATAGTAATGTGTGCTGTGAGAGTGGCCCACAATCGCTAGACGTCGTCACGACTTACCACCAGGCGGGCGGCGTCAATTTGGCGAACCAAATATAAAAAAAAAAAAAAAAGGTTTCTCAGTCTGTAGCCTCCACCGCCGGTAGTTTGGGTTACCGCTACTGGTTGGTCACTATTTTTTATATGTTTAAAATAAGTATTTAATTGAAATAAACGAAATAATAATAAAATACTGTATTTTATAAACTAGCGGATGTCTGCGGCTTCACCCGCTTGCCAAATTATATACACATAAACCTTCCTTGAGAACCACTATACGATATATAGAGAACCCTTAGTGAAAATGCATCAAAATCAGTTGTAGTTTTAAAAATCTAAGCATACATACGGAACTGATGACTTTGTTTTATACTATGTTATGATGATTATGACTCAAAACCCCACCAAATAAACCTCATTTGGTACTGGATAGAGATTTGTTGACATACAGAAAACAAACCTACTCTTCAGCTTTGTAATTGTATAGATACTGTTAGTTTTGCTCTGGTTTGGTCGAATTCTAATATTAGCGTGATATGTGTATGTTAACTCAAAATGAACAGATGAGTAAAAGGTAAGTACTACCTATTTGCAAGCAAAACTGAAGTGTTACCTTATATTTTAGGTGCAAAACCAGCAGTATATCCTCAAGTGCATTGGTACCCACTACTAAGAATACAAACAATACTCTAGAAAAGGCTGATACATGTATAAACAAAGAAGAGCTCAAAGAAAATTTCTCACACTGTGATGTTCCACATAATAAGAGTCCAAAGGCTTGTAGTATAGGTAATAGAAGAAAGTCAATGCCAGCTGTGAGGTGAGAGTTGAAATTGGACTAATTAATTAAAGTGTAATTCAATTGTTAGAACATCTCCCTAAAAGAAAGTTTGTATTCATACAAATATTTATAATTTTTGTGTAGTTTTAGTGTCCCCTGTCATTTTTAACAGTGTCTTTATATTATATAAATATTACATAAATGTAGGTACTTGTCAAAATAAACCCAGGAATGCCTGTTGCAATTTTGTTTCTATTTCAGAATCAACCAAAAACAAAGTACTGATGAAGATTGTGAGTTGGATAAACTTGATGACGCACAGCTTACGAAAAAGATGCCACCAGCAATCAATTTTGCCACTTCTTTTATGAATAAAAGAATTCCTAAACTTAGCGAGAGACCTAACAGTAAAACTTCTGATTCAACAACAGTCAGTACGAAAACTGCTAATTATCAAGAACCAACCAAAGAAAGTTACAAAAGCAACTCTAACAGGAGGTCAGACTCAAGAGAACATCCTAGACTTAGAGGCTTTAACAGATTTGGTGAAAAAACTGAAGAAAATGACAGACACCAAGAGAGTGAACAGTACAGATATGATGAAAAATTTAGACCAAGTAGTAAAAAGAACGAAAACATGCATCAGAGTGAGCCAACCCGACTAGAAGATAAATACCACGAGACTGATAAATATAGAAAGCGTAACAGATCTAGAGAAATCAATCAATTAGGAGATACCAATATATATAAAGATCGTTATAAAACTAAAGATAGTGGAAAAGTTAACGACGATATGAAATACAGGGAGGGCGAAAAAGTTAAAGAAAATGCTAGGTACAACGAATATGAAGACTATCAAGGTGGTGATAAAAATAGACAAATCGACAGGTATAGACGGTTATCGCCCAATAAGAGAATGGAAAGTGACAAGTATAGGGATGGAGCCAGGTATAGAGATGGCGACAGGTATAGAGATGGTGACAGGTACAGGGATACGGAGAGTGATAGGTATTGTATGGGTGATAATAACTTTGACAGATTCAGAGAAGAAGACAAATATTGGGATGCTGACAAATATAGAAGTAGAAACAAATTTGATTCATCACACAGAAACAGAAAGCATTATAGCCCAGAAAGACCTAACAAGAGAAATTTTAGAGAACTGCAAGAGGGTTTACGGTCAGAAGATAGACACAGAAGACATAGAGTACTGCTCAGTCCTCCCAATGAGCATTATCGGCAAAAAAGTCAAGATACCTATTCACATGACGAAATACCGAAACTTAAAAAGGAATTGCAAAGAAATCGCTATGATTTAACAAATGAAGGCGGTCCTGTGTTAACTGATGGTCATGAACCCAGTAGAAAACGTCAAAAGATTGAATCTGAAGTAATTATAGATGAAAGAAGATATCCTGACAAGCCATCCACTTTAAACGAATTTGATAAACTGTATGCTTCTTGCCAGTCCCCAGATGTAGTATTCTCACCAGATCCTTACTCAGAACCCACTCACAATCATATTATAAAAGGTATAAATATACACTTTTTAATTTTGATAACTACATTTCAATAATACTTTAGCCACCTAAAATTTAGATAAGTCTTGTATTTTTTTGTAACATTATTATAACTTCCACAACAATTTTGCAGAGATTAAAAATATTGCATCTACTACATTGGAAGACCCTCGTGTACCCAGTAAAAAATATATTTTACACAATGAAAATGGACTTGAAACCATCTCTACAGTAGCAAGGAAAGATATTTATATCAAACCAGTGGATAAATCTTTATGGAACTTACAAATTGTACCTCTTCCTGATGCTTTGATGAAAGAACCCAAGTCACAATTTAATGAAGAACACATTAAACATTTGTACATGGATATTGATAACCTAGAAACTAATACATCTATAGAATCCGGGGAAGTTTATGAAAATATGTTGCTTCATTTAGATACAGATAATGGTTATCATCAGCATGATAAACATAAATATCCTAGATCTTCTCAAGAACATAAATCAAAAACTACTCACGAGTCAAGTTCTGCACATCCTAAAACTATGTCGGAATCAGATTTTTCTCCAAGCAGTATTTCAAATGTAGCTACAGATATAATAGCAAAAACACCGTCTGATGAAAGTATAACCGATAAAACTGTATCAACTAATGAGAGATCAAATAAGTCACAAGAAAGATTGCCACTTATTGACGAATATGATGACATTGTATCGAGTAATTTTAACAATGAAAATCTGTCGCAAAGTGCAAAGGAGGAAAAAACACGATTATCCATATCTGAAATGGCAATGGTCCGAGATGATTTAGAACTAAGTGATGAAACTAGTGATAATACGGATTTTCAAAAGCAAACCACAGAAAAAGAACGTAGTAGAATAAATTTACATGTTGAAGCAAATTTCAGAGAATTGGCTAGTGATACACAGTGTTTTAAATTTGAACCTGAAACTGATGTAAATAATATCAAAAACATAAGTATTAATCCTGAAACTGAGATTAAGGAGCCTAATGCTCATAAGAAGCATAAGAATAAAAGAAAGCATAAGTCGAAAGAAAAAGAAGTATCTAAAATTAATGATCAGGTTGACGTAGTCGAAAAGAAATCCAAACCCAAAAAAGTTAAAGAATTAAAACCAAAGAAAATTAAGACTACCTTTACAGATTTGTTTGGTGACAGTAGTAGTTTAATAACACCGGAAGATTTAGGTATACCTGTACGTTGTGTACCAGTTTGTGAAGATACCCAAGCTGCTATGGATATAAACATACATGAGAGTACCTACACTGCACTGACTACTGTCAATATTGCAGATCTACAACAAGATAGAAATGCAAATGAAGTATCGGGACTTGCTAAACAAAACCACGATAGTGCGAACATGACAGATGAAGTCACGGCAGGAACTACTGATACAAATATAACTGTTTATCAAAACCTGAATGCCGGTGTAGAAATAAATCAACCTGATGTTGTTAAAACTGTAATTATCTCATCAGGTGTCCAACCCCAATTTGTATTGGATAGTGGAGAAAGAACTGTAAAAACAGTCGAAAATATAACAGAAACTCAGATATTAGCAGACATTGAGACTAAGAAACAAATATCATTGAAAGCCTTAGCGACATCGACGCCTCATAAGGACTTTCCTCTTTGTGCGACCTTAACTAATTCCAATACATCTGATTCTATAAGTACTTCTATTGATAGTAATCACACAAAAGAATCTGTAACAGACCCAACTAATACAAGTTCTCAGAAAACTCTTGACGCGCCTGACGTACGTATATTCGTAAGGAGACGAAAAAAAGGTGTTCAGAAGACTTAGATAAGATAACTATATTTATGTACTTAGTTATACATGTACAAGATTAAATAGCACTAAGTTATATGAATTATAAACGGACATGGTCATTGACATAATTTTTATTGTGAACAAGTAATAACATAATATTTAAGGTAAATAATACTTTTGCAAGAAAAGTCCGTTTCATAAGGATTCTCACTCATTCGCGGATTTCAGAAGCTTCCAATGAGAGTCCGTAAGTCTATTGTCTATGCGTGAAAGCGACTGACAATATGGCAACACGGGGCTTTATAGTAGTCAGAAGGTAACCAAATGGATGAGATGATTTAGGTTTTTGGCGAGCGCGTGGCTGTAACTTTTTAGGTTGCCTATGGCGTTGGGCAACTTGTACTTGTAGTCACGGGCTGATCTACGCAAGGCCACGTTTAATGCGCGGGTTTAGCGTGTGAGTGGGTCTCTCACTCGATGGGATCCTGGAGTCCCGAGTGCCTTGCCCTGTAGTCATTGATTCCTTCGCAGCGCAGGATTAGATGGCTGACTGTCTCGTCCTCAGCCATACAAGCCCTCTATCATTGCTCCTGTTCATGCCCCAGAAGGTGTGTTGTGCGTTGATGTCGGCTGCCACTATTAGTGCTGTGCCCGTTTAGTTTTTATTAGTTTTATCGCAGTGGCCGATAAGCTGCGCTACGTCGTGAGCTGATAGCTCCTCTTAATCCGGCATGTACGCCGAAGCGATGACTAGTTCTGGCACGGTGTTGTTTTGTGTTGTGGAGTTCCGTACGGCGTAGGTCTCTCGTAAATTGAAGAGTCTGTGCACGCGACCTCCCATGATCAGGGTTCCTGGATCAGCTGTGGTATTCACCATCAGCCATTTGAGCGGTGTCGCCGTTGCTGACATGCTGTGCTGGAGGCTGTCGTAAAAGGTCGGCCTGACCGTGAAGGTTGGGCCTTCGCCTGATTTACGTTTAAGAGCTCCCTCGCAGAATTGTTGCTGTAATACGAAGGAAGCCGCATCCACTATTGATTGTGTCATGGGTCCGCTCTTTCTGTGGCCAGGGCCATACAGAGGGGTTTTTGCAAAGTAAGTTGGTTGACCGAGGTCGGGGTCATCTGCCCTGCCCGTTTTTCTACCTTGACATTGGCAAATTCATCGGCCTATAAAAAAAAGAACGTTATGAGATTTTCCTGGTTTACTTTTATATTAGAGACGACGATCGCATGGCAATAAAACACAATAACATCATTATGTACAGCGCTTCTATTTTCTTAATGTCTCTCGGGAATCAACGTTTTTTCCGAATGCAACAATTATTAATATCCATGTCCATAAATTATTAGATATATCTTCTAAAAACTAAAATTGAACTTGAATTTAGTTATTCGGTGTGTAACTCTATAGAGCTGGGAAATTATAATTATCTATCGGGCCTGCGATTTAAATAGCTTTCACCCCCATTCAAATGTAAATTAATAATAAAAAGGGGAGATAATAACATACTTATCTATTTACTTCCAAACCGATGGTTATCCGACGAAAGCCGAAGCATATGGACGAAGGACGTTAGGAAAATAAAAGCACTGTACTATGGATATGGTGGAATAGCACTAAGCATTTTTATGATGTATTGATTTGCAGGTACGCAGTTTACTTTAGACTTATATTTCACTAGGCGACCATGGTAGCGCAACCAGTCGCCGCCACCAACAAAATGTATGCAGCTCTATGGGCTATATTTCACTGGGACACCATGGCGGCGCAACCAGTTCAGTTCAAGTAAAATGTTTCAAGTGAAAAACGTTACTACAAAAAAATGTAATTGTTTGCAGTATGTACATTGTACATACATATACCTATGTACTTAAATTGACATTCGAATTAAACATGGTAAAGTTTCAATTAGTTTTATCTTGTACCAACATAAGCACGGTCCATCGTCACGAAGCACATGCCAATTTTTTGAAACCGATGTTTCAGTTCGCAGTTCGTCTCGGAACCCTAGTTTCGGTGTTGTAGACTTAATTCATTTGGGCTAATTCACCGAGGGTAATTAAGTATACTATTTAGTAGACTTAATTAACATGTTTCTATTTTTTTTCCATAGGTGATTTATGTACACTATTTAGTAAACTTAATTCAGTTGAGCTAATTCTCCTATGTGCAATCATTTTGAAATGATTCTTAACTGTAAACTTAATTCACATTCTCTAATTCACCCAGGGTAATTATGTATAAAAAAAATGTATTGTTTGATAACTGGTTATGAAACAATGAAAAAAAAAATCCATATTCATAACCAGAACCTCCTATTCTGTTATGATCGCCTGGTACTTTTTCGGAATAGTGAGTTCAAACATTCAATCGGTTTTCACTAAATTTAAAAGAATTTAAAATCTTGAAGGCTCTTATGTTGTTATTATTCCTAATACATTTGATTTGGACGGTGGAAATTTTATATTTCCCACGTAACACCCAGGTGGTCACAGGTGGTCCGCTGTAAAAAAAACTTTCCACGGTCCACCCAGGTGGTCCAGGTGGTCTCAGCAGGTGAACGGAGGTAAATAAGCGATTAAGTCTACTAAACGGTATACCTAAATCACCTACGCAAGCAGGTGAATTAAGTCTACTAAATAGTATACTTAATTACCCTCGGTGAATTAGCCCAAATGAATTAAGTCTACGACACCTAAGTTTCATCATGTCCGTCCTTCCTCGACTTTCCTTCCAAACTCATTTTCCTGAAAGTTGTGGCTGGTAGCTTTACTTGACGTAAACGTGTTGCATGGGATAACAACGAAATAGGCATTGTCCAGAGTTATCAAAAAAGGCATACATACATACATACATGTTATCACACCTATATCCCCAAAGAGGAAGAGGTACATATCCACACTATGCAAGTCATTTATTTGGCCCCACGTAATAGCAGTTTTACCTGAAAATAAAACACATTAAATACTTACCTTATTTAAAGCTTACTTGATTGAGAATGGCGCTCGTCGTATTTCCCGTTTCTTCTGTCTCTTTCTCACCTAAAACCCCCTAAATATGTGTATCTCGCTTGCACATCCGGCTACCCCACCAGGCCCCCCATCTCTACCACAGCGGAGCGTGGCAGGTGGGTTTTAGAATCATTGTGTCTCAGATCTGCACCAGGCAGAATTTAAAGTGTAAGCTTTAAATAAGGTAAGTATTTAATATGTGTTTTATTTTCATAAAACACTGCTATTAAACACTTGACCGTTATTTAAAGCTTACTTGATTGAGACGTGTCTGTTATCGCCTGGTGGGACGACGTCAATGTGATTTAAGTACTTAGGTGCAAGTAGGGCCTAAGTTTATTCATATTTATATGAGTTATTGGAATGTGCAAGAATGTCCCATATATATTTATTTAATTAAGGAGATTATATATATATATATATTTTTTTAACATGGTCGGTGATACATTTACGCACTTCACCGTCTCGCTGGGGAGGGGAGCGAGACGGCTTCGTGTGGGACTCCCGGCCCTAGGATTAAAACGGGACGGACTACCCACTAAAACCTATCCATGGTGTTTCTCCTTCGCCTTAGCCGGGCCGCCATAGGCAGGAACTGTTAAGCAACAGCGGCCCGACAAAGGGGCGCTCTTTCGAGCTCTACTCGGGGGTGCCTGAACCCCCCCTGATCAACACAGAAGCGACGCCCCCGAAGCACATAAGGGGCGTCGGACTCCTCAGGGCCATTCGCGTGAGCGGTGGGCCCCCCGACCCACCGTCCACGGCCCTATCAGTCGGGGGCTTGGGCGTAGGCAATGCGGTGTCGCCCCCTGACTGGTGCCCGCCGGGGCGGGAGCGTACGACCTGCACGCTCACGCAGGGCGTCTCTCTTCGCCGCCATCACCTCCCGAGCGAAGGAAGCGACGGCGGCCCAACATTCTTCGCTGCCGGCCATGGATTGAATGACGGCCGGCAGCGAACCTACTCTGCCGATAACGCCCGTGAGGGCCAACCTCGGCGAGTCCCAGGCGGCGCACACGAAGAGCGTATGCTCCGCCGTATCTACGGCGCCGCCTGCGCAGTGGTGACAATCAGGCTCCGACAGGATCCCCACCACTTCCCACAGGAATTTGGCAAAACAGCCATGACCCGTGAGAAGTTGGATGAGGAAGTAGGTCCACCCACTGGCGGAGGACGGGACCGATGGCCCCCACGAGCACCCGGCTCGCGGTGGGAGCAGCACATCTCAAGGCCCATTGCCGGAACAGATCGTCGCGAGCCTCCTGTCTCCAGCGATCGACCTGCTCCGGCAACGGGCGACCTCCTTCTTGTCGCACCAGGGCGCCCTCCTCGTAAACCCTCTTCAGGACCACGGCCTCGAGATCCCATGGGGACTTTGTGCCAACAGGCACGCCGCCTCAAAAGACACGGTGCGGTACGCCCGTGCAGCCCTCTGCGCCGCGATCCGCTGCGGTCGTCGCCGTGTGCCGAAGCTGTAAGTTCGGCAAAAACCGACAGTATATGGTGAGATCGACCCGAACATGGGCCACCTCAAGGCAGCAAACAACCGGGCTACTAGGTCCAGCAAGAGGGCCTTCAGAGAGCAGATGCAGTCGCACGGTTAGGTCAGAAAGTCACTTTTCATCCTACGGCCAGGCGTGGACACTGTGGTAACTGACTAAAAGCCATATCCTTTTGCCAACCGTCGATACACATATTTAGGGGGTATTAGGTGAGAAAGAGACAGAAGAAACCGGAAATACGACGAGCGCCATTCTCAATCAAGTAAGCTTTAAATAACGGTCAAGTGTTTAATAGAGGGTTATTTATTTAGAGTTTGCAAATGGGATTAAATTCTACCCACTGTACTACACGACTTGATAATTCCCATTCAAGTCTAGTTATCGAAACTATTCCCTCAACTCAACATCCACTGAAAAGTACAGAAATAAATGATAACATTTATTTCTGTACTCTTCAGTTCTCAATGAAAGCACAAGATAATTATATAAAAATAAGCTTGTTATTAATTTATTATTATTATATGGTATGTGTCTATTATTATTGTATAGTATAGGCGTAAAGTACCATATTACTAAAATTTGTAAAGGGGTAATCTCACCAAATAACACAAGTTGTTATATACCCATAACAGTCTTTATTTTCCTTATTGATATTCTTAAATTATATTTACATAAATTATGTCCTATATAGATTTTATTTGGATAAAGATTACACTTAATCTAATGTTTGTATGTTTTTTAAATACAAAACAGGATGATAATTAATGAAATGCAATTTAGTGCTCGTTTGAAGTAGCAAAATTGTAAATTCGACGATATACGGACGAAAACTGATATTAATTGTTTTTAAACCATTTTTATCTTTACAACTTTATTCAAATATTTATGTATGAATTAAATCCTTTAAATATCTAACAAGATATCGTGAGAATAACTACATAAAAATAGATCTTAATGAAAATAAACAATATCAATTAAATATTAATAAAAAATAATTAATAAACATATTACTAGTAATTGTTATCCTTACAGTATAACAATTAAGAAATATCACAATTCTGAGAAATGTATCAAAGTAATATTTTATATTTCAATATAAAACATGTTAACATATTTCTATGGCATTTTCTAAAGGTTTGACGCCATCGCTGTCGATCTTACCCGTTATACATATCAAACCTATCTAAGTTTAAAGATTTCTTGTTTTAACTTTTTCCTACTACTTTATTTACACCATTTTTTTTTTAAATATTTGGTTCGGCAAATTGACGCCGCCCGCCTGGTGGTAAGTCGTGACGATGTCTAGCGATTGTGGGCCACTCTCACAGCACACAATACTGTAGAGAGTGGCCCTCAACTTGACGACCTACTGATGTGCCTCTTCACGCTCCGCTTAAAGAACCCAGGATTATATGTGGGAGGAAACAAGTGCACAGGCAGGGCGTTCCAGGCCACTATCGTTCGGCAGAGAAACGAACGTTTAAAACGTTCGGTTCTTGCGAACATGCTATCCAGTGGAAGTGGTACTCTACCCGGCACGCGTTGTTCGGGATCGGAAGGAAGAGGGTGGGATCAGATTGAAGAGCTCTTCAGAACACTCGCCGTGGTAAATACTGTAGAATGCGGCCAAGGAAGCTATTGTTCGGCGCTTTTTTTTTTTAATTCCGCGGCTCAAGGCCGCGGCCGCTCTAACGTCCGTTGCCGGACATCTCTGGTTATTGTTCGGCGCTGAACTAGCGGCTCAAGGCTTCCCGTTACCTCCGGACAATCTATAATAAGGATAGCCCGTCGCTGCATAGCGTCGAGAACGTCCAGCAGATACTTCGCGGAGTCGTCCCAGAGGTGAGAGCAGTATTCGACGCAGGGTCTAATCTGCGTCTTGTACAGCAGACACCTCTGGTCCGGTGTAAAGAATAGCTTTACCTTATTCAGTATTCCTAGTTTCCGCGAAGCTAGCCCTATACATCTTTCGATGTAGTTTTTATTATTGAGCTCTCGACGAACGTCTATGCCAAGGATGTCAAGGTTGTCCTTCATTGGTAATAATGCATTCTGAAGAGAGGGTAGGGGAAGAAAAAGGGGATTTCTTCGCTGTAAATGTACACGCCTGTGTTTTGCGGGCATTGAA
>OY748290.1:18337520-18363888 GCA_963556515.1 Nudaria mundana
GATCAGCTACGAGTTGTTGTCTATCCTCCTCGATCCCCGACCGCCCCCACCGCCGGACGAGCCCAGTAGCTCCCGTGCAATGTGCTTGTCATCTGCATAGCAATGAGTGTTCCCGACGTTTGCGAGATATTTAACTTTAAAGCGCATTTTTTTGTTAAAACAGATCGTGTCCCTCCCCCCTCCCTCCCCCTCTACTACCGAGGAATATGAAAATATCTGAAAATATTATTAAGGTAGTTCATATGATGAACTTTGAATGAAAACTATAACCAGATAACTTCATTAGTTTAAGAGTTAAAGAGCCTATAATGGGTAAACTACGGAACCCTATATTATGCGTGGCCCGACACGCACTAGGCCGGTTTTTTTAAATAAACTTCACTCTATGTAGACTTGCTGTTTTTTGTAATCAGAGTGCGACATATCAGAACGACGCAAGTCGCTCATAAATTTTACATATTTCTTACACAAAGCCAAAACTGGACAAGAAAAACAATTATTGCACATTTCAATTAATTTTTGTAGTTTATACTTTCGATTGTTGGCACTTGGTGGAACGTTTAGTAGTAATACATGATGAACGAACACACTGTCTAAGTCCTCCTGGAACAATACAATAGTATTGTGGAATAGTGTACATTCATCATCAATCAATTATTGTCACTTCAATAGGCCACTAAGAATAATCGGATTGATGTATGTTTCTTATGACCATTTCCAATGAATAGATAACAAAAAAGTAATATAAATTGGTACACACAGATCATTCTGTGTACCAATTTATATTACTTTTAAAATTTAAATTAAAATAATAGTAATCTTCATAGATTACTATTATTTTTAGAAAATAAGTTTGAAAAAATTAGGCATTCAGTCACGTGACATCAAACACCAATCAGAAAATATGACGTAACAGGTTGCACTCTGAACACAGAGTAAGTGTGTATGAAACTCTGACTTCTTGTGTCAAGTTGTGTCTGTGATATTGTGTAATTGAATTATTATTGTTCGTAAGTTTTCTTATAAATACAACAGATTTCCTCAGTAAAAGTTCCTCAAAATCGATTTACCAAGGCTAATAGCAGTAATATGCCCAAAATCGACACATGTATAAACAATTTGTTCGGAGTTTTAATATATTCGTACTATTACATTCAGGCACTACACAGTACTTCTAATACTTGTAATAAGACGGATTCATTTTTAATCCAAAGAATATACATCACTACGTTTTAATCAAGGAAAACCGAGGAACAATAACATTATCAAACACATTTTGATTTGTTTCCCAACCTGTGACGTCACCCAAGGCGCCATGACAGATTGAAGCGTTGGAGCGCAAAATAAACTATGTAAGTGATTGTTTTAAATCAAAATCAATACATTTTTTGTGACTATATAGATTCAAAACTACAGAATTACTAAATTTTTGAAATTTGGGACACAAGCCTATTACGCATCTTATTCAAAAAGTGAAAAGGTGGTTTTTTCTATTCTTATGCTTGTTTTATCGAGTCAAACTAGATACTAATTTATATATATTGTCTAGTCTCCTGAGATTGGAAGATTGTATTTTTTCACAAATAATCTAATTGATCATATCATATCATCACCAGTGCCATATCGATTGATACATATAAATTATCTTTGAACACATGTTCCACTATAAGTTAGATAAATTATGACAACTTTATGGTGGGTTTGGTTCGACGCCACATGTTCTCAATACTAATCGCCCTATTTCTTAGGGTTCGTCTATCGTGATCATCATTTCAGGCAACTGTCACCCAGGACAACATGCGGAGCATAGGCCTCCCCCCCATTCGGTCTTGAGCTCCTCGCATCCAGGGTCCGCCCGCTTGTCAGGAATGCAAGTGAGGTTATTTACATAAAACTGTTGGCGGGTCGTGGATTGGACAGGGTTCCGATGATGTTGTTGGCGGAGGGTATGTCGTCCGTCCGGGAACTGTTCCCGGGGGAGGGCGAGGAGGACGCGGGCCCCCCGCCCCCCCGACGGCCGAGCTTGCGAGGCAGGGAGGGGGCCGGGGGGCCCCCGGTCTCGGCTAGGGGGCGCGCAGTGCTGGTAGCACACGGCGGACGCGTGGCCGGACCGAGAGCACGAGGGACAGCGACGCCGTGCCCTGGGACCGAGTTCGTCGCCGAGGTCGTACACTTCCACTATGTCCAGGAATGATGTACCGTCGTAAGCCACCTGAAATATGAGATCTCGTCAGTTTCTTGAATACCTTTTGGGAGAAATATTTTAAGCATCCGAGTAAGTAATTGACGATGGATGGGCAGGGTTTTTGAAGTCTACCCAAACGTCTTTATTTTTTATCGTGCTAAGGAAGCGTGTTTACATATTTTAAGCTTTCGTCTGATCGTGTATTCCGGGCTAGCGGCCACAAATCTTTATCCGATCTCCACGGAGTTTTCTTTTAATTAAAACACTTTCTGGATCGTCAGTAAAAAACAAAGGGACTCTACACAACACAATAGATGCGTGCTCACTCCAGCGCGTAGAGCTTGTTGTCGAGCACGGAAGAGCGACAGCGCCGAGCGCGCGAGCTGCACGGGCGCGGCGCTGTCCCACACGTCCGCGCTCGGTGTCGTAGCGCTCCACGGACGCGAGCTGCAGCGACCCGTCGTACCCGCCCACCACGTAGATGTACTGGTTCATCGCCGCCACATCCTGGTAACGACAAAAACATTATATCATAAGCATCGATGCTACTAAATATGTTTGCATATTATCAGTATCGCTTCAGAGGCTTACAGTTTCTATAGTTAGTATAGAACTGTGATAGATGGCGTCTCTAAAAGCGACAACCTGAATCGCGACACTGATAATATCCATTACAGATACACTGGAAAGCTGACCTCAACTACCCAAACGGCTTAGTGGATGAAAATGAGGGTCGCATCAAAGGTTACAAAAGGATATCTAGAACATCAGTTGCAATGTTGATTTTCCGAGTACAAGTTGTAAACAAATTTCAAAGAGCAATCAATCTCTAATATTTGAACTACTAGCGGACGCCCACGGCTTCCGTCTCTTGACAAATTATCTACACAAAAAACCTTCCTCGAGAACCACTCTATTCATTGGTGAAAAACCGCATCAAAATCCGTAGCTTAAGTTTTAAGGATCTAAGCAAACATACGGTTGTATAATAATAGGGTGTTAGTGATTAGCTGATGCTCTGCGCTCAAACCTATTCAGAAACAATATTTACGTTGCTTACGGGCACTTAGTATCGGAATTAAACAGCCTAAGGGACTACACACACTTATTCAGCTCCATTCGCGTTTCGCTGAACGATTTTGGTCACACTTATACAGCACTAGCTTCTATCAGCCGCGTACGGCGTCGTAAGAATGAGAAAAGCCGTCATAGCGTGCTATCTACTCGCTGAAACGCTTCTGTCAACTGCGTAAAGGAGAATAGACGCGGAAAGCTGAATGGATGCGTACACGTCTCCATACAAAATCGTTGTTTTCTATGGACAAAGGCTGAATAGAGCTGAATAAGTGTGCGTAGTCCCTAATATTGAGCGCTTAAGTAGTTGCATATATGTGACATACCTGCCCCACTGCGCGCCACAGTCATGGCCGCCCGCGGAGTCCAGCAGTTGTTCTCGGGGTGGTAGCACTCTCCACGGAGCTGATGCGCCGCGCGCCGTAGAAGCCCCCCACGGCGTACAGCAGGCGGTTGACGACGGCCACGCCCACGTCCCAGCCGCGCCGCGCCCATCGACGCCACCGACGTCCACGTGTCGCGCTCCGGGTCGTAGCTGATACAAACACGACACTATTAAAGCTTTTGTAATACAAATATAAAAAAAATTAAATAACGTCTAGAGAATATTACAGTCTTGAATTTTATACAATGACATTGTGTGTAAATTATTACGGTAATGCTAGTTAATACGAATGTAAGTAATTTTAAAACAATTACAGGTTACTAAAAATATGTAGTCACTAATAATTATATTTTATCTTCTTCAAAAACCCAAAAATAAGAAACAAATGAAATGAAATGAAATTATTTATTTGTATAGGTCACTAAATGGCTTTTACAAACGTCAGTAAGAACTTAAAATAAAAAATGTCATTGCTTCTATATTTACATGTCCTGCCAGATTCGCAAAGCAATAAGTAGAACCGAGGGAGTTATATTTTTGCTGAGCGCATGGCTGGTGGTTTTAGGTTACCTCTGGCGCTCCGCAAAAATCGGGCTCCCAGATACTCACATACCGAACAACGTTTCTTGTCCTGCACCTGGAGCTAGTTAGGAATAACTAGTTCTTCTGTGCGGGACTATCAACTAATCAAGCATTACCTTGACATTGGCGAATCATCGATCATTATCGATGGAGCCACGTTTTTAAAAGAAGAAGAAGTAGAACCGAGAGAAAGAACCTGGCAATAAAACAGGTACAGTAATCGGGTCAAGGGATCGAACCGCAAAATTAACTTTGCTTTGACGTGACAACGTTTTATAATTCGATTGAGCCGGCAGCGGCGAATGTTCGATACATTCCCATAAGCCCGGAATTCCCATAATAATATTGTACCATTGACCCTAAAATAATATTGTGTATTGTAATATTAATATTGACCCTAAAAAATTTCGAATGCGTCCAAAACGATTATTTCAAAATTAAATTTCGCACGCTTAGGGTCAATCACCTATACCGCCGACACAAACCGTCCCTCTATCTTTGCGTTGTGGTACTGACTGGTACTCTGTACGGTGTTGAGCGCACGGATGCCATCTCGCTCGCACAAGTTGTAAGTCGACGCAATGCATGCCCGTTATAATCGGGCTTGCATTTTTTCTTTCACACCTATGGATATTTTCGCTAGCATACCACAATACTTAAGTAGGTTGGTATAGCAAAATCTACTCGCCTATAAGCCTGGTTTTTGCTCTGAACTTCGTCGCACATCGGTTGCGTGGCGACCTATGCTATGTTCGCGTTTGTTTACTTCAGTTTCGCGTAGTAATTTGCTTGAGTGGGTGATTTTTTCAAAATTGTTTTTATTGTTTAAAAGTTGTGAATTAGTTTATTTGAGTGTTAAATATGGAAGAAATTGTGCCTTGTGATGATTTGAGGTGCTATAATGTTTTATTAAAAGACCAAAGGGTAAAATCATTAAGTTTTGATCAGAGAAAGTCGTTAGTTGTTTCTTCTAAACCAACGCCAGATTTGTGTATTTCTAAAGTAAGTAAAACTCACTTGTCACGCCAATTTGCTGACGAAATTTCGTAGTATTTTTCAAAGACTTGTAGATGTAGTTTATCATTTAGCGCAACAGGAATTGCCTTTTAGAGGGCATGACGAGTCCAAAGATTCATTAAATAGAGGTAACTTTTTAGAATTAGTTCCATTATTATCGCAATATGATAGCGGTTTGGAAAAGCATAAGCAAACATCAACAGAGCGACAAACCCGGGCCGAGTTATTTATCATCTACAATTCACAACGATATTATTCACTCTAGCCTATTTAATAAAAAACTCCGGACGTTAGCCACCGCGAACAAATATGCCTAATAGCGCATGAAATAAAATAGAAAAAATCTGTTGTAATTTAACTTTGATTTTTAACCGACCTCAAAAATGGAGGAGGTTCTCAATTCGACTGCTTTATTTTTTTATGTTTGTTACACTAAATGACTTTTACAAACGTCAGTAAGTACTTAAAATAAAAAATGTCATTGCTTCTATATTTACATGTCCTGCCAGATTCGCAAAGCAATAAGTAGAACCGAGGGAGTTATATTTTTGCTGAGCGCATGGCTGGTGGTTTTAGGTTACCTCTGGCGCTCCGCAAAAATCGGGCTCCCAGATACTCACATACCGAACAACGTTTCTTGTCCTGCACCTGGAGCTAGTTAGGAATAACTAGTTCTTCTGTGCGGGACTATCAACTAATCAAGCATTACCTTGACATTGGCAAATCATCGATCAATATCGATGGAGCCACGTTTTTAAAAGAAGAAGAAGAAGAAGAAGAAGTAGAACCGAGAGAAAGAACCTGGCAATAAAACAGGTACAGTAATCGGGTCAAGGGATCGAACCGCAAAATTAACTTTGCTTTGACGTGACAACGTTTTATAATTCGATTGAGCCGGCAGCGGCGAATGTTCGATACATTCCCATAAGCCCGGAATTCCCATAATAATATTGCACCATTGACCCTAAAATAATATTGTGTATTGTAATATTAATATTGACCCTAAAAAATTTCGAATGCGTCCAAAACGATTATTTCAAAATTAAATTTCGCACGCTTAGGGTCAATCACCTATACCGCCGACACAAACCGTCCCTCTATCTTTGCGTTGTGGTACTGACTGGTACTCTGTACGGTGTTGAGCGCACGGATGCCATCTCGCTCGCACAAGTTGTAAGTCGACGCAATGCATGCCCGTTATAATCGGGCTTGCATTTTTTCTTTCACACCTATGGATATTTTCGCTAGCATACCACAATACTTAAGTAGGTTGGTATAGCAAAATCTACTCGCCTATAAGCCTGGTTTTTGCTCTGAACTTCGTCGCACATCGGTTGCGTGGCGACCTATGCTATGTTCGCGTTTGTTTACTTCAGTTTCGCGTAGTAATTTGCTTGAGTGGGTGATTTTTTCAAAATTGTTTTTATTGTTTAAAAGTTGTGAATTAGTTTATTTGAGTGTTAAATATGGAAGAAATTGTGCCTTGTGATGATTTGAGGTGCTATAATGTTTTATTAAAAGACCAAAGGGTAAAATCATTAAGTTTTGATCAGAGAAAGTCGTTAGTTGTTTCTTCTAAACCAACGCCAGATTTGTGTATTTCTAAAGTAAGTAAAACTCACTTGTCACGCCAATTTGCTGACGAAATTTCGTAGTATTTTTCAAAGACTTGTAGATGTAGTTTATCATTTAGCGCAACAGGAATTGCCTTTTAGAGGGCATGACGAGTCCAAAGATTCATTAAATAGAGGTAACTTTTTAGAATTAGTTCCATTATTATCGCAATATGATATCGTTTTGGAAAAGCATAAGCAACATCAACAAAGCGACAAACCCGGGCCGAGTTATTTATCATCTACAATTCACAACGATATTATTCACTCTAGCCTATTTAATAAAAAACTCCGGACGTTAGCCACCGCGAACAAATATGCCTAATAGCGCATGAAATAAAATAGAAAAAATCTGTTGTAATTTAACTTTGATTTTTAACCGACCTCAAAAATGGAGGAGGTTCTCAATTCGACTGCTTTATTTTTTTATGTTTGTTACCTCATATATCGGGCATGCAGTCCTCAGTTTATGAAGCTTCGCCCCTGGGAGCCGGCTGCACGCACGAAAGAACATGACGTCATGCGGCGTTACCTCGCTCTGAGGCGTTCCATTTAAGGCTTGAAGTGCAAGCGAGAGCGCGGAACGAGCGACAAAGAGGCACAATCGGCCTACGCGTTCGGCAGTTATGACTTTGTCACGTTCAACTATCGTCAGTAAACCGAATTTACAGACAACCGATTATTTTTTATTGTATATACTTTTCCGGGATAAAAAGTACCCAGCCTGGTGCCCAGTATAATAAAGAATAATTATACCAAGTTTCATCGTAATCGAACCGGTAGTTTTTGCGTGATGCCTGAACAAACAGACAGACAGACAAAAAATGTTTTAATCACATTTTTAAGTTCGGTGTCGGTCTAGTAATACCCCTGCCATTTATTTTTTGAATATTTTTTTTTATGTACATCATTTTCACTTCTACAGATTTATTATAAGTATAGATTACATGTAGATACCATATCAGTCACAAGAATAATGACAATGGGTGTAAAACTTACCATTCTACAGATTTGTGATATTCTGAGCCAGCGGAGCCGCCGACAGCATACAGTAAGCCGTCCATTACTGCTACTCCTAACTGGGAACAAGATGTTCATCGTTATAATCTAATATATAAAATTCTCGTGTCACAGTTTTCGTTGCCATACTCCTCCGAAACGGCTTGACCGATTCTCATGAAATTTTGTGTGCATATTGGGAGGTCTGAGAATCGGACAACATCTATTTTTCATCCCCCTAAATGTTAAGGGTAGTCCACTCCTAAAGCAAAACAACGTTTGCCGGGTCAGCTAGTCTAATATATAAAATTCTCGTGTTACGGTGTTTGTGGTTAAACTCCTCCGAAACGGCTTGACCGATTCTCATGAAATTTTGTGTGCATATTGGGTAGGTCTGAGAATCGGACAACATCTATTTTGCATCCCCCTAAATGTTAAGGGTAGTCCAGCTCTAAATTTTTTTTTTTTAAGTTTTAGGTATTTTTTTATTTTTTTATGATACAGTATTAGAAAATACATACAACCCTGAATTTTCAACCCTCTACGATCAACCCCTATTTTTCCATCGCGATTTTTATTTCCTTCAATTATGATTTTTTCTCAATTCAGTTTGATCTTCCGCCTTCGCCGGTCGATAACCGATCAACTATCAATCGATCAGTTATCCCCGCTAGATGTCTACTGTTGTCACCTCTCATCCGGTCTCCTGTCTTATTCACTATACAGTTTTCGGCCATTTTCTTTTGGTTTTATTTGTGTATCGATCGTAGCAGTGAGTGTTATACGTATTATTTAAATTTTTCTGCGCATCTCTCCCCAATATTTAGATATTGTAGTATTTTCTGATTTTAAAAATGTACTAGTTATCACGGCAAACTTTGTATCGCCTCAAATATATAAAAAAAACTCTTTATTGTACACCAGGAAAATATTTAAACTTCTATTTGTACATACTAATATACTTTTCTATCGACAATATTAATTAAAAATTCTTCCAAAAGTCACTATTCCACGCAGACGAAGTTGCGGGCACAGCTAGTGTCAAATATGCATGAATGTATTCGTACACCTTCGAGTTTTACCGTCCCGTGTTTGTAGTGAAAGTTACGACGATCACAACTCCATTCTGTCTATGGAGTCTTATATTTTGAAAAATCGCCTGTGAACCGGGAATCAAACCGGTCAAATAGTATAAAGAATTGTTATTTTACGACAGGCTCATTTTAAAATAAAATATGCTTACCCGATAAAAATATTAAGGGCCCAGACCGCGCACGGATAAAGTCGATTTTGAGCGACAGCAGCGCTATTGTTGCCCGAATCATCCGACGGGCGGGTGAATGACCCAGAGAGCGCGATTTTGAAAATGTTTTGCGACAAACGTTCCACGTTGAGTTATTGTTATTGAAGTTGAATATTTACAGCATAACAAAAATGTTGAATTATTGGAAATAAACGACTATTTGTAAAATATTCCAAGAGTAGTTTTCGTTATAAAATGATCCTAATTACTAGATAAATAAATAAGAGTAGTTTGAGACACAATTTTTATGATTTTCTATTTATAATAAACAATCAAGAGCAGGTCCGGACTGACCTTTTTGTATTCTACTAACCTAAAATTCCAACTACGAGTACCTATGTATTTATTTGTAATTTTACTACCAAAGTTTATTCTTATTTCGTAAAATTTTCATTCAATAAAATAATTGCAAATTCAGTAGGAAGTACGGTCGAAATAACATCACGCCTTTCCTCGCTAGTGTTTATATCTACGCAAGGAAATGTGCCTATTGCGTAAACTCAAATACTTTTTGCTTACGATCACCTCGCAATCTAAAAAATCTTCTAGGGTTGTACAAAAAATTGTCAATAAATGAAACACAAGTATAAAAATGGTTCATATAATTAAAAGTAAACAAAATATGAGTCGCCACCTAAAAAGCGTGCTAGGGTTGTACAAAAATTAGTTATAAACAAACATGAAATTTATAAATTATTCATATACTTAATTAAACGAAAGTAAACAATAACAAAATATGAGTTTAAGAGTTTCTAATGTTTTTTTCATTTTAATGATTACTGATCAAATTCTGATTTCTACTAATTTGATGATAAAATCAATTGCTATTGCAAAACCTATCAGAATGAAAATGTTACCAGCTGCCCGATTCACGTAATAAAAACCGTAGCGTAGTGACTTAAAAATGTCACTTCGCACACTTTTTAACCGACTTAAAAAAAGAAGAAGATTCTCAATTCGCTGTATTTTTTGAACCGATTTTGATGATTTTTTTTTTATTTGAAAGCTGGTGATCCCGTGTGGTCACATTTTAATTTCATTAGGATCGGACCTTGGGTTTACACCAGGTAACTCATCGTATAGGAATTGTATAGAAATTGAGCTATTGGAAGATTTATGACAATCCAAGACTAGATAAGTAAGTGCGTTAAAAACAGAAAACCAAAAGGCGATTTCTAAGTTTCTAAGTTAAAACGACTTTTGAACTGGCGTGTTTACGTGAATCGACCGGCTGGGTAGTTAAGTTACCTCAGTCTCTTTCAAAATCATTAGACGTTCTTCTCTTTCAAAACACGTAAAGCTCTTTCTTTCCTCTCTTTCATAGCCTCTATGACATTGGGCGGGTCACGAATAGGCATGCTTCGTGACTGCCGAGGATCTACTAATTCTGGAAGGAGGCAATCGTAATAAAATCTAACTAATTTCATCTCCATTTTCTCCTTCCAAAATTTGTCGTCCTTTTCTATAATATAAACTTTCATAGGTACAGTAGCACCAAACCAGATGCCAAGCATGCAAACGTTTCTTTTAGTTATATGTAGCTGTCCCTGAATTTGGAAATACCAGTAATGATTTTTATTTATGACATAACCCTTGGAAGCCTTGTCCTTAACCCAAAAGGTATGTTTGGCCATTGCTTCATCAAGAGTCATGCCAGCTAAAGAATGTGGGCACTTAATTTCAATTAAACCGTTTGCATAAATGCCATCTGGTGTAGTACCAAGAAATTCATATTGATCGTCGACGAACAAACCGCAACCTTGTATACTAATATTCTCTTGAATTTCTAACTGTCTAATTGCAGTTTCTTCGTTTTCGATACCGTACCGTACAGCAGGCAAACTGGAGATATTACTACCATAAACGATTTTACAAACAAGAGCAGCACAACTTGTGCTCTCTCGTTTTTTACAAACTTCCCCGAACGATGATGAGGTTAGTAATTTTCTCCTTGTACTCATCCACTCAGCACTACTTCTTTGCAAATGGGTCGACCTTTCAAGCTCCTCTCTTTCAGCACAAGACAACTTTAAATCAACTAAAAAAGATGACTTGGCTTTCTCATATAATTCTGGACTCAGATCAGGTTTTTCGCAGTTTGGTCCATAGTGAGCGTCTTTCGATACAGCGCTGTGGCTTTTTTTCAATCTTAATTTAGGTTTAGCAATTAAACGGTTTCTACGATTACTATTTTCCACTTTCGCGATCAAAGGATTAGGACTAGATTTAAATATGACTTCATGAGTTTTACTATGAATCGATCCCGTATTAAAAGACACAACAGCAGCTGCGCATCGGCCCGCATAAGAACCACGGGAAGAATAATTTACACGCTTACCCCCAACTAATTTGGCAATTACTCCGTTAAAACTTTCAACTATATTACTTGTGCAATTATGAATTAAACTTCTAGAATGATATGACAGTCTTTTACTTAAAATTTCTACCGCGTCCATTAATCCGCATCCAACAATTGCTGGAAGTAACCCAACAGGTTCTATTCGACGAGTGTCAGGTCTACAAAAATACTCCTTGCAATGTTGGTGATTACCAAATACGTGTTGTGGACCATTTAGAATATCTTTACTAAGATTTTTTATTTTTTCTTCGAGTGACTGATTTTGATCCCCCCAATATTTAATCGCGCATTTTACACCCGTTCTTAAACGCAAATACCTTTCTTTTAGGAATTTCCGCAACTCGCAAGGATACTTAGTGTCTTTCGACAATTTCTCCAAGCTATTGCAGTAGTTTCGTAAAAGATGATTTTTGCATTCAATTTTCTCTACTATTAAATTATCGTACGGACGCGAATCTAATATTTTTTTATAAGTACTGGAATCGCCGTCTGCTACAAATTTATTATAAATTACACCGTGATCAACAAAGGAACGTTTAAACCCCTCAACTATTATGGTCGATTCCATCCCGGTAGATGATCCTGAATAATTCTTGAAACAATGGTGTTCCGGGGGCTGACTGTTGTTCTTTGCGGCTCGTGCACAGACTACGCAGTATTTATTTTTAACTCCAAAAAACAATACTTTATTAGTTTTAATGCCAATTATCGCAGCTGCGCCGGATAAGGCGGAAAAATTCTTACCATAAGATCTCTTGCTCCAACAACCGTCAACAGCAACAGATATTAATGGTGTACCATTTTTATCAACACTACCTATAGACACTGCGTACTCCGCTTCTTCCTTGACAGCTTCTGCCATGGAATGTGCTGCTGTCTTTTCCCACCAATCGCAAACCGTATTATTAATTTCATTGTACAATGAAGGTGACATGATTGGTAGGGCTACTGCGGCACTTAATGTTTTTAACTGAGAGTAGCTCCCACCAGATGATATGATACCAGACACAATTTGATGATTCACTTCCATGCTATCTTCTTTCTTTTCAACCAAACACACAGTAAATTTCATATTACACATACTACATTTTATGATGAGTTTTGAGTCCAGACCAACTTTTACTTCACCTATTATACTGAGGTAACTTAACTTACAATCCATTGGACCGTGGTCCCCTATGGCCTGAAGAGCTTTAAAAAAAAAAGAAATATCCACTACTCTACGCCCAACTTCCACTTCATCCACCTTTCCCTCTTGACGGTTGTCAATAACTAGTTCCTGTAAAGAAAGATAATGGCTTGATTTTTATTATAAAAAATAATTCAAAAGGTATGGGCCAAATTTCTTCAAACATAGCTAAGAACTCCCTTAGAATACATCTTTGAAACACAGAACACTAGATCAAAATCTTAAACGTTTTTATCAGTCTTCGTCAATTATGAAAGTGAATAAATAAACATAATAAAAAACTGGTTGCTTGTAAAGTCGGTTTAGGACGATAATTTTATCGGATAACGTCATAATATTATTCTCCATCGCTTGTACTGCGCTCTCGCTTGACCCTAGCGTGACATAATGTGACACTTTTTTGTGCGTGTTGCCGGTGTTCATCGATTTATAAGACGTTATCACGTCATAAATTTAATAAATCCGACTATATGCATAAAAACTCAAAAGGTAAAAAGAAAACAAGTCTACGGTCTTGAATTATGTTACATAAAAATAAATAAGAACACTATTGTAATAAATCGAATTCAACAGTTGAGACCCATTGAAATCCTCACAGGCTCTACTGCGAAGAAATCCCCTTTCCTTCCCCTACCCTCTCTTCAGAATGCATTATTACCAATGAAGGACAACCTTGATATCCTTGGCATAGACGTTCGTCGAGAGCTCAATAATAAAAACTACATCGAAAGATGTATAGGGCTAGCTTCGCGGAAACTAGGAATACTGAATAAGGTAAAGAGATTCTTTACACCGGACCAGAGGTGTCTGCTGTACAAGACGCAGATTAGACCCTGCGTCGAATACTGCTCTCACCTCTGGGACGGCTCCGCGAAGTATCTGCTGGACGCTCTCGACGCTATGCAGCGACGGGCTATCCGTATTATTGGTTGTCCGGAGGTAACGGGAAGCCTTGAGCCGCTAGCTCAGCGCCGAACAATAGCTTCCTTGGCCGCATTCTACCGTATTTACCACGGCGAGTGTTCTGAAGAGCTCTTCAATCTGATCCCACCCTCTTCCTTCCGATCCCGAACGACTCGTGCCGGGCAGAGATGCCACCCCCACACAGTGGATAGCATGTTCGCGAGAACCGAACGTTTTAAACGTTCGTTTCTCTGCCGAACGATAGTGGCCTGGAACGCCCTGCCTGTGCACGTGTTTCCTCCCACATATAATCCTGGGTTCTTTAAGCGGAGCGTGAAGAGGCACATCAGTGGGTCGTCAAGTTGAGGGCCACTCTCAATAGTAATGTGTGCTGTGAGAGTGGCCCACAATCGCTAGACGTCGTCACGACTTACCACCAGGCGGGCGGCGTCAATTTGGCGAACCAAATATAAAAAAAAAAAAAAAAAAAAAAAAAAAAAAAGGCTCGAAGATATTCCTGACTAGCTAAATATTTCTTTAGAAATAGGCCCCGACTGCTAAATACGCTATATTACAATGGTGTTGTTATTTATTTTTATTACACATTTTCATTTTTTAATCTGTCGGGTTTTAACATTTTTATTGTTTATTTATTTATATTCATAACTGACGAAGACAAATATAAAAGTGCAAAAGAATTCATACAATATTATGTTCGTGATGAACAGAAATTATAAATTTCCTTTACGCTATACGTATTGGTTTTTTATGGCGTCACTTATTCTATGTCACTCGGGCTTAGAAGACAATTCTAATGATACTAAAAACATTAAAATCGGTTCAATAAATTTGAACTTATCGTGCCACAAAGATATATTACTTAGTATACATACATACATACGTACACCAGTCGCGTAAAAGATAATATTTTACAAAAAAAATTCTTGATTTTGGTAAAATACGAGATTTGAACGTGAATTTTCTTTTGAGAAAGTAATTGAGAAGTATGTGTTTGTCTCACAATGAAAATAATAAATATTGCAAAAAAAAACTGTAGGTACTGAGATTTTGTCTTCGCCCATCACTAGCTAGTTTGTTTATTTATGTAACAAGTCTACAAGAATTACGTATAACAACTTACCTCTATACAGCGCGTAGCAGTGTTGCTCGGAGTCTCGGCCTGAAGGTTTTCTTCATTTTCAGTACTGGAAATATTATTCATCAATATCCACTTTTTATTTATTTTGTAATTTTTGTACAACCCTACGCCAGGCACGGCGCGCGCGCGCCCGTGCAATTTCTGATAGGAAACATACCTACTTCCACTTCCACATATTTAGACATGATGAACATGAAAACTAATAATACTGTAACTAATAATAGTGTAAGCAAACTCATTGCTTTGAAATACATAAATATATGAAAACTAATACTATATTATGTAATAAAATTTATTATTATGAAAATTGTTCCTATAGAAATTGACTTTATTACTTATATAGATATTGAAATTACGTAATTATTACCTACTGGACATTGTAATTTTTCTTCTTAGACTGACATACCTAATTGTGTACCTATCTAATTACATGTCAAATCAATATTTACATGCTGTTGTAGGTATATGTCTGAATCAGGCGATCTAAATCATTGTACCTATTTGCTTTGTAATGTACCTACCCTGTTCAAAATGCAAATAGATTATATTATTATTACTACTAAGACATGATAAGCATACACACAAATAAAAGTAATAAAACTAGGATTTTTACTTGACACTAACACAAATCTAGTAAATTTTTTCTAGGTATTTAGGACAAGACGTAGTCAAGTAGACAGGTAAATAAATAAGTAGGGAGGAACTTACATTTTATTCCGAGATCTTTTGGCTTTCACGTTTTTATAATGCGTACTAAATTTTCTTTTCGCTGGCATGGCACTCAGCAAATTATCCTGCGAAAAGAGACCCTCGATTACCAATTACGTTTATGATACCTATTGCCTTTATCATGTTGAAAAATCTATGTATGTCGTGCAGAGAACTATATACCCCGCCAGTTCATATCTCGAAAAAATAAGGTGGGCAGGGCTTTGATTGTTTCAAGCCTGAATTGATACCTACTTTACAAGGTTCATAAAATGACCTACGCAACAAAGTAAATAATTTTGTATTTCTTACGATTTATATCTAGTTCCATCATGGTTTTCTTTCAGACTTTCATTATATCGGTACTTTCTATTTACTGAAAGTAAATTAGTTATAAAAATATTGTACTTACAGTTTTTCACAAAAAACACAAATTCACAACACGTAATTTTGCTGTAGCATCCGACACGCGTGGAGTCACTTTGAAATTCTATGGCGCACTGGCGATTAGTTGCGACGATCGTTCTATCGGGACGCGTTTGAATTTGCATACATTTTTCTATGGAGAATTTACGTAAAACATAATTATCTAGATTTTAGGGCTTTAAAAGGGGAAGTCTTTGTTTGTAAAGGTACAAAAAAAAGTACATGGTTATATTTATTGGCTTTTTCAGTGTTCAAAAAGTGTTTCTTTTTATCAATTTGTGTTGATTTATTGGGTTAAATCTGAAAAATACGAAGGCAGGTTTTCGAATTTTTTCTCAATTTTGTGCGTTTGTTGACGTTTATTATATAACAACTACAGGGTTTTAAGAGTTAAAATTAGCACTAACATCATTTTTGGTCTTTCATTTTAATATATACAAATTATCGTTGTTATTAATCATATGTAAATAGGTTAAATATGAAAAATCGTAACACTCTTTTCGGTGATTTTCACGATCTGGGCCCTTAACAGGAAGCGAAATTGTTAGGAAGAAAATTCCGAACGGGATTAAAGAACGGGACACATATTGAGCACTTGCTAAACTAAATTTTAATTTTATTATTTTACCTAATGTAATAATCGCCTTCCATTTATTTGAGATGAAGTTAATAAGAAATTAATAATCGTTCGTATGAAGCCTTTTGAACTGTTAAGCGGTACGAAGTTCGCCAGGTCCGCTAGTATTATTATATAATAGTAGGGTTGCAAGGACCTATACATGACCCGTATTTGTCTCGAAAATGTAGAAAGTGACATTTGAAACGTCTACCAACTAGTAATTTCTGACCGAGCGAGCGAAGCGCTTAATTTTGAGACTGTGTGTCTAGTACCAGATCCTCACGTTAATTTGCTTGAAATACTTCTCCGTATTCCCCATACATTTCACACAGTTCCCTCACATCACCGCAAGGGGCGCTGGACATGGTACTACATGGGGCACACTAAAAGTTTTGCACTTCTAGCTAATCGGAACTATTTGAATTTCGACTGTTATATTTTTTTAAACGTTGCAACCTTCTTCTTCTTATTAATAAAAAAAAACAATTGGCGGGAAATCATTTGTCAATTGTTTTTTATCTCACATCAAAGTTCTACGTATGCAACGAAAATGGAATTAAGTCGAAAAGATTTTAGAGCGATGATTTTTTTATGATTTTAAAAGTTCTCTCTATCCGCAAGACTGTGCCGCTTGTCTTCAAAATGCTTTTGGGAGAGAAGCACCTTGTTTGAGCACCGTGAGGCGATGGTTTGCTGAATTTGAGAGAGGTCGAGTTTCTTTACATGACGAATTTCGTGAAGGGCAGCCTTCAACTGCCGTCAACGAAAATAATGTGGCTACTGTTAAGCGGTTAATTGAAGAAAACCCGCGGATTACCTATGAGACAATTCGAGGACTATTGGGGATTGGTATGAGTCAAATCCAGAAAATTTTACACGAAGAATTGAAAGTTCGGAAACTTTGTTGTCGTTGGATCCCTCATGAACTGACAGTGGAGCAGAAGCGGGCTCGCGTGGAATGGTGCTCACAGATGCTACTGAAGTACGACCACGGAAATTCTAATGCTGTTTATGACATTGTCACAGGAGACGAAACGTGGATTTATTGTTTTGAACCCGAAAAAAAACAGCAATCTTGTGAATGGGTGTTAGAAAATGAGAACAAGCCAACAAAATCAATGGCCATCACATTGAATGGCTGGGGTCCCTCAAGACTGATCATGCGGGTAGAGCCGCCCATGCGTTCGCTCTCTCCCACGGTCTGACCCAGATGGTATGCGGGATCACCCGGATACCAGACAGGTCAGATCACGCGCCCGCTCTGCTGGATCTACTGCTGACGAGTCGCCCAGCCCAGTACAGTGTTTCGGTAGGAGCCCCACTGGGTAGTTCCGACCACTGTGTTGTTCACGCTGGCATGAAGGTGTCACCTCCTGCACGTCATGTACAAACGTCACCACGACTATGGCACTACTCGTCAGCGGATTGGGACGGTCTACGCGATTATTATGCGTCCGTCGCCTGGAGCCAGCGCTGCTTTGTAGGAAAGGCTCCTTCGGATAGTGCTTCTGCTATTGCTGGCGAGATCAGTTTAGGGATGGATTATTACATCCCTTTCACTGATGTCGCCAGTATCCGCAGAGCCCGTCCCTGGTTCGGGCGAGATTGTGCCAAAGCTGTTCGACAAAAACAGTCGGCATATCGCGCCTGGATCAGGGCCCGGGCTGTGCGCGACCCAAACGTGGGCCACCTCAAAGCAGCGTACAACCGGGCCACAAAGTCGAGTAAGAGGGCCTTTAAGAGAGCGGATGCCCAGCGCGTCGCGCGGCTTGGTCAGGAGCTCACTTCCCATCCCACGGGCAGCCGTGGATTCTGGCAACTGACCAAAGCCGTGCAATCTAACTTTTGTCAGCCCTCGCTGCCACCGCTGCGTTACCCAGATGGAACACTGGCTCACAAAGCCCAAGAGAAAGCGGATATGCTCGCAGACCTCTTTGCGGCTAATTCCCGGGTCGACGACCGTGGCCTGCAGCCCCCCGCCATCGCCAACTGTGGCCACACAATGCCTGATATTGTTATCAGGCAATGTGATGTACGGGCAGTGCTGCGGTCACTCGACACGCGGAAAGCCAGTGGCCCTGACGGCATTCCGGCGGTGGTGCTACGAAAATGTGCAGCTGAGTTGTCTCCAGTATTAACGCGTCTGTACCGCCTGTCATACTCTTCAGGGCTCGTGCCGGAGGTCTGGAAGGAGGCGAACGTACAACCGATCCCCAAGAAAGGGGATCGGTCCGATCCAGGCAACTATCGACCCATAGCTGTCACCTCAGTCATTTGCAAGGTGCTTGAGCTCCTTATAAATAAGCAGCTCATGCAATTCCTAGAGGATCACTCGCTAATCAATGATCGACAATACGGCTTCAGGCCAAAGCGATCAACGGGTGATCTTCTGGCATTCGTAACGCATGTCTGGGGTGGGGCTATGGAAAGGCACGGCGAGTCCTTGGCTATTAGCCTGGACATCGCCAAAGCCTTCGATAGGGTCTGGCATGCTTCGCTCCTTTCCAAGCTT
The DNA here is from genome assembly GCA_963556515.1 of Nudaria mundana. Classification (NCBI taxonomy): domain Eukaryota; kingdom Metazoa; phylum Arthropoda; class Insecta; order Lepidoptera; family Erebidae; genus Nudaria; species Nudaria mundana. The sequence continues at coordinate 18,356,554 of OY748290.1, forward strand.
CCGGCATATGGTCTACCTCCTCAACTGTGCAGCTGGATTGCCAGCTTTTTAAACGAGCGCCGAGTGCGGGTCGTCTGCGATGGCCAGGCTTCACGCTTCTTGCAAGTGAATGCCGGGGTACCGCAGGTGTCCGTACTATCACCAACTCTCTTTCTTCTGCATATCAATGATATGCTATCCCTCGGGAACATTCATTGCTATGCAGATGACAGCACACTGCACGGGAGTTACTCGGTTCGTCCGACGGCGGGGCGATCTGAGATTGAGGAGGAGAGACGACGACTCGTGGCTGATCTCGACCGTAACCTCGACAGTATCTCTCAATGGGGTACCGAGAACCTGGTCGAGTTCAATGCCCGCAAAACACAGGCGTGTGCATTTACTGCGAAGAATCCCCTTTCCTTCCCCTACCCTCTCTTCAGAATGCATTATTACCAATGAAGGACAACCTTGATATCCTTGGCATAGACGTTCGTCGAGAGCTCAATAATAAAAACTACATCGAAAGATGTATAGGGCTAGCTTCGCGGAAACTAGGAATACTGAATAAGGTAAAGAGATTCTTTACACCGGACCAGAGGTGTCTGCTGTACAAGACGCAGATTAGACCCTGCGTCGAATACTGCTCTCACCTCTGGGACGGCTCCGCGAAGTATCTGCTGGACGCTCTCGACGCTATGCAGCGACGGGCTATCCGTATTATAGATTGTCCGGAGGTAACGGGAAGCCTTGAGCCGCTAGTTCAGCGCCGAACAATAGCTTCCTTGGCCGCATTCTACCGTATTTACCACGGCGAGTGTTCTGAAGAGCTCTTCAATCTGATCCCACCCTCTTCCTTCCGATCCCGAACGACTCGTGCCGGGCAGAGATGCCACCCCCACACAGTGGATAGCATGTTCGCGAGAACCGAACGTTTTAAACGTTCGTTTCTCTGCCGAACGATAGTGGCCTGGAACGCCCTGCCTGTGCACGTGTTTCCTCCCACATATAATCCTGGGTTCTTTAAGCGGAGCGTGAAGAGGCACATCAGTAGGTCGTCAAGTTGAGGGCCACTCTCAATAGTAATGTGTGCTGTGAGAGTGGCCCACAATCGCTAGACGTCGTCACGACTTACCACCAGGCGGGCGGCGTCAATTTGGCGAACCAAATATAAAAAAAAAAAAAAAAAAAACGGGTCCCATCTGTACAATTCCACTTGAAGATCAAAAGAGGGTTAGGGTGTCGCAAAGAGGGTCCCGGACTTAGAAAAATTTCGACAGTTTTTTGTATGGAGCAGTGACTTGTAAAATTTTCACGACTTCACGGGACTTAGAAAAATTTCGACCGATTTTTGTATGAAGCAGGGACTTGTAAAATTTTCACGACTTCACCTAGTGTCGCAAAGAGGATCCCGGACATAGCCAAATTTCCGACTGATTTTTGTATAGGGCAGGGACGTAAAATTTTCACGATTTTTGTCGACCTATTGGGGGAGGTGCGGGGGTCGTTGATGATGACCTTGGAAAATCATTATAGTTAACACCCCGACTCCAGAGTACCCCGACTCGGATAGGTTAGGTTTAGAAGGCTAAGGCGGGAGCGAAGCGGAGCGGAGCTCGGTAGGTTAGGTATTTTTTATTTTTTTTAAACCACCCAGAAATAGGAGCCCCGCGAAGCGGGGCTCCGTCGACCTATCTGTTAATCGTCATATTAGACCAAATAAGTTTTAAATATTAAAAAAAAAAAAAAAATTACCAAATATACACTTTTTAAGCAATCCGGGACTTAGAAAATTTTGACTTCATTTTTGTATGGGACCCTCTTTGCGACACCCCGACCCAAAAGAGTGTTAATGCCGAGTGGTATTCTACCATTTGTTTACCCAGGCTGTTAGTAAAAGTTCGCGAAAGACGACCCAAAATCCGCGTTCTCCTACATCATGACAACGCTTCTTCACACACGGTCAACAAAACAAAGTCATTTTTAGCTTCCGAAAAAGTACAACTCGTCACCCATCCTGCGCATAGCCCCGACCTAGCACCCTGTGATTTCTGTATTTTCCCCAAAATCAAAGATTTGATGAGAGGTTTCACTTTTACCAACTCCGAAGAGGCAGTGATAGCGTTCAATCAGCACGTAGAAAACATGCCTTCAGATCTGTGGTCCACCTGTTCTAAAAAATGGTTCGGTCGCATGAAAAAATCGCATGTAAAGGAGAGTATTTTGAAAAGCAATAAACATAATATTTTGGTTATAACATGTTGTTTTTTCAAGTTACGCAAAACTTATAGTGTGACCTACGTAGACACTCTGAACAATTTTGCTTAAGTATATTTGTTTGTACTCGTATGTATCTTCCGGGCAAGTGACCACATTTCTTTCATCGTAATATTTTTTTTATTGCCTGGGAAATGGGGAGAAAGTGGAATATTAATATTTTTAATGTTCGCGAGGTCTACAGTTTAATTATATGGGCGAAATCCGGCTGGATATGGGCTTATGGCCGTTTCCGGAACTTTAAGGTTATTTGCGATAGCCTCATACAGCAGGTTATAGTCATGTAGTGTACTTACTCGATGCCTGGGCGTAGACATGGGGCTGCAGGGGCGCCAGTGCTCCGTGGCGGGGTTGTACACGTCCACCCAATCGCTGTCGTACGACGAGCCCGGGGACGTGTTGCGCCCCCCCACCGCGTAGAATAAACCCTGCCAATATTATACAACTTCATAATATATTGTTGGACATTCTCACACAACGTCATCTAACTCAAACTAAGCTATAAGCTTGTGCTATGAGATTTAGACGACTGATAAATCTTTATATATACTAAGTCGCCGCAGTCGCGAATCATACCGTTACGCTGTAGCGTATATTTGAGGGAGTTTTGATTCAAAGCGATATAACTCTGTCAAAGTATTTTTTGTCATTAAGTACGCTATGGGAATATTTACCATCAATTAAATTATTTTTATTTGATCGAAATTCAAAATTCTGGCTTCGTAAGAACCTGGGTAATTCTGTAAGCTTTTGATGAGTGCAAGAAAATCCGAAATTGGCCGAGTATTCGCCGAGAAACAATTTAACACAATTTAACATAAATCGTAATTTGAGTCACCCGTTGAGAGCTCCGCTCAACTTCGGCTCGCTTCGCTCAGTAATTCTACTGTACGTGTGTATGTCACTGAACTCCTCCAAACGGCTGGACCGATACGGTTGAAGTTTTTGTGTGTGTTCAAGGGGATTCGAGAATGGTTTAGTTTCACAATTTGGTTCTTTTTTTTTGCAGGACAACGTCTGTCGGTTCCGCTAGTATACTTCTATATTTCTAAATACATAGAAATTTACATAGAAAACACCTCAACTCTGAAACAAACATTTGTGGATCACACAAATATTTGATTCGACCCGAGAATCGAACAATGCACAACCACCACATCACCGGAGTCAAATACATTCTTGTTTCTCTCTCGTGGAATAGTTTTCTTGTCCCCACGGAATATTATAGTCAGCACAAAAACAAACCTAAGTAACTCCATACAATACCTTTACAAAGCAATAAAATAATTTAAACATCCATTCATCAATTTGCGCCTTTATATTAGCGGACGCCCGCGGCTTTGCTCGTTCGACGAATTATATACACAAAAACCTTCCTCCAGATCCACTCTATCCATTGGTGAATCCGTTGAGTAGTTTTAAAGATCTAAGCATTATACGGATGTACATACCTTAAGAAAAGCAGCCCCCAACCCCGACCTAGGCACCGTCAGTCGCGGCAGTGTTGTCCAACTGTTGTCGTCCAAGTTGAACGCTTCGAACAGATCTATGGAATGCTTGAAGTATCCGCCCGCCACGTATATGATGCGTGGAGTGTTCGGCCTCCGCTCCTTCACTACCGGCTTCTTGTGCAATGTGAGATCCTGGAACAATACCAAGCATGTATTTATTAAATTAGCTTTCCAGGAGAGCTTCGTAACGCCTTAAATTAAAAAAAAGAAGGTTAACTTGACTTTTTACGAAAAAATTGCCAAATCGGTCCAGCCGTTTTCTAGTTTTAGCGAGACAAACGAACAGTAATTCATTCTTATTTAGATAGATATAAGAAGATTCACAATATGGTAAAGAGTGTAGTTTAATAAAGACACTTTTAAACACGTGGTCACGACACGAACGAGAGAGATTTTTTAATTGTATGCGGAGTACTAGCCTAATTCATCTCGACTTTCAGTATGATGGAGGATGGATGAACACACTTTTGTGGGATCTGGCGGCCAAGGTTTCAAATTTAGTCACAAAGCAGAAATTCGGTACATAAACTATTCTGGGAATCTCTTTTGTAATAAATAACTGGAACTTCATTAAAGTTTAATGTCAAGATGCTGTCTTATCTGTAAAAATATCATGTAATGGAATGATAAACGTCAATTAATAAAACACACGATGACGTCATAGCACGTGCCATTGAACCTAACTATAACATTTCTTCTTAGTGGGTAAGTAGTGAGAACAATAAGTACATAAAAGTGGACAAGTCGTTTAGAATAATGAGTTCCAATCGAAAATAAGCGTTTTACATTGACAATAAGTTATACGAACCATGTCATTGAAGAGAATTGAGTGCTCCCCTTTTGCATAGCTATCCATGACTACATCCCTCTAAGATACATTACAATATTTTATATTCACTAAATTGCCAGTCACGACTAACTTGCTGTTTTACGATAAGCCAAAAAAAGTGCGTAGGTATACAGATTTTTTACGAAAGGTACCTATGATTACGATGAGTCATTTACGATAGTACGGATTTTTTGGGTGAAAGATTGACTGTGGAAACATTATTAGCTCAGTAACGGCTTATGTTTGGAACAGATGGTGTTCTTAAAAAAAATTCAAGGGTTGCTTTGAAATTTTTGTTATGGTTAAATATGGTTCAATAGTCTCAATATCTGAAAAATGTTAACTAGTGGAAAAGTACATATTATTATAATATTAAATTGTTTTAGTTCAATATGTAATCCTCGTTTTCACATGAGTGTTATGTAATTTAGTTTAGGACCAGTATCCACAATGTAATATATAAATAAATACACTTTTTCTAACTAAAAAGCTCACCAAGATTTCTACAAGAACTTTTAGATTATAATAATGGAGGTGTAAAGGTCGATTCACACATATCAGTGAAGTCTTAGTTCCGACACAGAACCTACCGGCACAGTTCAGTATCGCTGCAAATATTATTTAATACATTTTCTATGAACATAATCAGTGTCAGTGAGGACGCGTTAATAACATCTTATGAAAGAATATTTTGCGCTGATAAATCACTGATATTGAACTGTGTCGGAGGGTTCAGTGATATGTGTGAATCGACCTTAAATGAGAATGAAATCTAGTTAAAATCCGTTACCTTAAATATCTTGGCGAGGTACTCCCTACAGGCGGGCACCTTCTTGAGCACAGTGCACGTGCTCATCTGCTCCTTGAGGAAGCTCGGCGTCAGGTACTGGCACCGCACCGCACCGAGGATGTGCTCCATACGAGGGTGGCGTTTGTCTTCGTCAAATTTCACCTACAATACATCAAAAAATTACTTTGAAGGGCACATTTCTCTGTCCAGTCACATGTCCTACAGAATCCCTCATGTCCTTCCTGCCTGCGGGAGCGGTTCAGTCTGGAGCGAATTGTGCCAGCCTCACCTCTCCTACCGCCTCGACTAGCTTCCTTATAAAACTGATTTTTTTTTTCTGTTCATACTGTTAGGCTGTGGAACGCTCTTCCGGACCATATAAGGAATTGCAAAACTGTGTATTCATAGCTTCAACAAAAGAGTGAAGGAACACTATCTGTATGTTTATAATAGATAAGTTAATATGTATGTATTTATGTAGTTTTAGTAGGTGGAAGTACGTTTATCAGCCTTACAAACCAACACATCAGCACCTGTTTGCAACCATATTTCCACTCCCAGGCCCCCTGGAGAGCGATAGCTTCCGAAGGACGTGTAAATTTGCACACAAACAATGTTTATGGATAAATTCTTGTCACTAAGACACTCCAATTATTATAGATTTTACCTTGAATAATTATACGCCATAGAGTTATTAAATAGCTACGATTAGCATTTAAGCAGTACCAAAAATTTTGAACCTATAGAATTGTGCAAACGATGTGAGTTCAAAGCTTCAAACCAGGTAATTGCCTAGTTGGAGGGATCACCAAGAATGTATCTACGGATGCTGGGCTTCCTACGCCTACCTAAAACATCAATACTTGTATTTAGTATACTTTAGTTTTTAAAATACGAGGGTGGATTGAAAAGTAGTCGGCCTGAGACTGATTCATTTAGTTCTAAAAATCAAATCTACCCACATTATTTAGTTCAGTTCATACCTGTTAATTGTGTGAAGTTTGAAATGTGTGCGATAATTAGTTTTAATTTTATAAATTTACTAACAAAGCAATCTGACATCATTTCCGCAAATGGAGCAGCGTGCCGTCATTAAGTACCTCCATAAGAAGGGGCTGTCATCAAAAGCCATCCATAATGATATGGTCAGTACATTAGGGTATTGCGCTCTTTCATATTCATCCGTCAAAAAATGGATAGCAGAATTCAAGCGTGGTAGAGAGAGTGTGAAAGACGAACCCCGCTGTGGAAGGCCTTCGACGTCCACTACTGACGAAAATGTAAAAAAAACACTCGACTTAATTATGGGAGACCGCAGATTGAAAATTAGAGAGATAGTCGAGATTATAGGCATCTCTTATGAACGTACTCAAAACATAATAGTCAACGTGTTGGGTTTCCACAAGGTGTCTGCGAGGTGGGTTCCGCGACTGCTTTCAGTTGAGCAAAAAAGATCGATCGCATCGATTGACTATTGCACGCGACTGTTTGGAGTTATTTGAAGCTGATGAATGTGATTTTTTTAATCGTTTTGTTACTATGGACGAAACATGGGTTCATTACTGTACACCGGAAACAAAACAACAATCAAAACAGTGGAAAAGACCTGGTTCACCACCCCCCAAAAAGGCTAAGTCGATTTTGTCGGCAAGTAAGGTGATGGCTTCAGTATTCTGGGAATCGAAGGGTGTGATTATGGTTGATTATCTTAAGAGTCCTCCTATTAAATTTTACCGTTTTCGCTGATTTTACAGACGTGTTTTTACACTGAAAATACTGTATTTTTATAAGTTTTAATGCACAACATGAAATATCATTTCAATAATGATCTAATAAGTGAGCTACTTTCTTATTTTTATCATTAAATTTTGATTAATCGACCTAAAACAATCGGCAGTTTTTCGTATCTTTTGCTGGAAGAGGTCTAGAATATCACAAATTCACTAATC